>JAJHUR010023686.1:15433-26313 GCA_027495735.1 Lutjanus campechanus | reverse complement strand
TAATGAGACTATTAATACATTATATAGTCTTATAAAGGCATACTAATGTTAATAAGCATCTTATACACACTTATAAGGGCCTTATTACCTATTAATAAATGCTTATTACAAGGACCTTAATATAAAGCGTTACCCATTTTTTTTCTTTACTGACAGCCTTGCTACTAAAGAAATGCACGATAAACACATTTATTATTTCAAAATAAGCTGAGTTTAAAAGACACCCTGCCTCTCGTTGCAATAAGACAACAATTTCAGTCCCAGTGAGAGCTTAGTGGCGTATTAAACATTTGATATTCTCATTTGACTCAGGGCTCATATTCTTCATCACTGCACCAAGAACTTTGAGCAAAGTCAAACAATTAAAGCAGAACTATCAGGATGGCAATGAAGAGAGGAAAAGTGCTTTGATAAAAACTTTTTCAGCCGCTGCTAGGTTTGCTACATGCAATATTAACACTGCCTCGAGGCTCAACAGGCTGTACCAAAAGAAACCTTTGCTGGAGCTGAAAGCATCAATGAAGGTGATTGTGATGTTCTGGTTCATGCTCACAGACAAGTGCAGGAACATATTAGAAAGAGAGATGATAATGAAGAATGAAGATTAAAACCCGGTGAGTGACAATCAAATCAGCTCCAGTGTACAGACCAACCCATGCATATCTGTCTTAACAGAAACTTAAAGGCCCAGTATGTAACATTTACAGGGATTTATTGGCAGTATGTTTTAATTAGTATATAAGTGCCTGAAGATTTGCTGTGTTTTCATTACTTAAGAGTGATATGACCCATCCATACATCACACCTCCTCCATATGCAGACTTTCTGACTTTATATACTACATCATGGCACATTAAAACATATCGTTAGAGGGGCACCTCCAGAAACGACACAACAGCGGTACCTACAGCCATATGGTTTGACTAAGCTGCCGTATTTGATGTGTTGGAAGCTAGATGCTGATTCAAGCTCTAACTTCTTGCAGACACTCGATGGGTGGCACCCATCATCCATCCGCAAAAAAACTTGTTACAAAGAGCTGTCTAGTTTATTCTGTGCCTCAAAGTGATACAGTGAAAGATTATATATCAAAAACTCTGATTATTCACAAGATGAACCCTGCTTCCAGTCTAAATGCTTAATATAGTGGATAGTACCTGAAAGGACTGTGATTATGACTAAGACGGGAGCACAAAAGGCCTGGTACGAGGCAGGGCTGAGTGCCATAGCAGCACTGGCAACATAATAAGAGTAAAGAATATTCTCAAAGTTATTATACCTTTTATATAACTGTCATCAACACATACACTGTCTGAAAAGAGCTCTCCAAAGTTTATCAGTATCCATTCAGAGATACTGCAGAATGGCAACCAATAAAACACAACTAACTGAAGAGTACTTTCTAGGTGACTGCTCAGTTAAAACTTCCTTCTGTATGACTGCCTTTTCTATTTACTCATTCAGCTCAAAGCGGCTTGATAAATGACTAAAAGTTTTGTCTTTTTCAGAAGGAAATGAATGAAACACAGCAGCGCAGGTTTTCCACATTGCTGCCCCTTAAGAGTCACTTTAAGTAAGTTGTGATTTTAAATCGACCTTGCATCAACTTTGTGGCAAACACCTTGTATTCAACACAAGAAATATTGCAACAGATTTTATTATGGCTTGTACCTGAGAAGGTTTCTTGTCTTGGCAAAGACACAAAGCATTTACCAGGTGTAACAAAAACTTTTTTGGTACATACAGAGGGGGGCTTTGCCATGCTAGCTCACACAATCAAAGAAAACAAACAGGAGCTGCTGCTTTGCCTGTGGCTGGTGTTTGAGCGGAACAATAAAAAGAAAACCTAGGGAGCAGGAAGGCAGCGTTACTCTCTTTCCCACACAGTGAGGTTCTTAGATGGCTTACAACGCTATGCAAACAAAGAACTTTATTCATTACAATAAATACAGTCAGACAGAATGAGTACAACAGAAAAAAAAAATCTTTGTCAACTGAAGAGTAAGGATAAAATTATATTGAGAAACATTCTTTTCATTAAAAAATATCTATTTAGGAAAGACTCGGCTTGTTCGTCATCATGTTAGAGTATATGCCCAATTTTAAAGCTGCACTGGTTATTATTTTTTATATTCACAAAGAATAAAAATGTATGTGAAATTTGAAAGGGGTCAGCCTGGTCTCACCACAGTTATCAGAGTGACTTCTTGGCTGTTTGTGCCATTTTTTTGCAGCATTTATTTTGTACAGACTAATGCGGAGATAGTGTCTCATTTTACCGCTGCATGTCACAAAGAAAAAAATGTCAGGTCATGTAGTATAAAGAGCAAGAAAGTCCACATATCAAGAGGTGGGGTGGATGGATGGGTCAAATAACAAAGAACTTTCACCCAGGACACCACATGTTCATGTCTGTATATCACAACATTAATTTAACTTTAGCACACAAGTTAACTTGCTTACAAGTAACAACTTAACTTAACTTAAACTTAACCAAGTAGTTGCAGTTTCCTAAATGCAACCACACTATGACTGCTTCACAAATTTAACCAAGCAGGAGATTTCCATGACGACGAATGACTGACTGACTATGACAGCGAAGGTCACCTGACTGTTGTTACCACGTTCAAAACTCATAAATGCACAGACGAAATGGCATTAGGTGACACGTGAAAAACCTTAAAATGTGAAAAACCTTAAAATGCATAGACATGACATAAAATATCCTTAAAAGTGGCATGCTATTCATACACCATCCAATGAGACAACTCTTGTCAACTTGTTCCCAGCTGTAGCAGGCAGCTGTTTGCAGTAAAGCTAAAAGAAGAGTGAATATGCAACATATCAGACATTTGCCAGGTGGCCAAACACAAAACACAACACAAATCAAGGCTACTGTAATTTTGCTCCACGATTGATGGAAATGTAAACAGCCAAGTCATTGCTAACAAGTTTGTCATAATGACGTCATAGGGTGGCAAAAGGTTGCTGTCATGTTTTCAGCTTCTTCTACTGGAACAACCAACCATCATGGGTGACCCTGCCTCTTAAGGATGCTTGATAAGCACATGTACATTGAAATAAATAAATGTAAGAGCCCTTTGGCAAAGTTTCACACGTGGCAGCACATTTTGACACATTTATTTTACTTCCTACTTCACTGACCATAGGCTATGATATTTGGCTGCCTATTACATGAAGTAATTCTTGCTTAAGTTGCACTAATGGAGTTGCGAGTGTAAGTATAGGTTGCTGTACTGTATTCTTAGAAACAACACATCTGGCCGCTTATGATCAGTAAATTATCAGTTTAGTGTTTATGATGGTTTCATCTGTGGCTTCATCCACCGTTGGTTCCTAGAGTCTCATTATTACGTAGCCTAAAGCATATTTGATACACCACGGACCACTCTGCATCCAACCAACTGGGCTCTCAACTGTTTCAGACAGCTGCTCCACATTTAAGCGATGAGAATTAAGAAGAAACTACACCATGTCCTATAAAGATGTCAGTAATGTCTCTGCACTGCCTACTCTCAACATATTTTGTGACAAGATGAACTTTTCACTTCCTCCCTCTTTTAATTTCACTTGTCTGGCTGTGCGGCACATCCTGGAGAAAGTTCATAGCAATCGCCACTCTTGGGGGCTAAAAGATCAGTTTCTTGCTATATTTAATGACTCAGGGGAGCTTTCTGAACCTTCCAGCATGTATGAAATGTGGTAGGTGCTGTCTGAAAGTACAAATCAGTTATGACTCATGAGTGTTATAGGTTTTGTCCCACATGGCCAGTGCAGCAAAAGCAAAGAAAGGAAAGGCTCAAAATAAATCACTGCTAGAGGGCTACATATATCAAACTCTATAGTTCATTCAAAATGTGTTTTGTCCACTCTATCTATGTTGCGCATTTGGACTTTGACAGTAAGGTACAGTTTGAGAAATGTAATACATTACTCTCTACTCAAACAAGTGGCAGTTGTTGAACTATACCATAATGGAATTTCTTATGTGAGAAGCTGAGGGCAAAAGCAAAGGCATTAAGGTCTCTTTGTATTTCCTAGAGAGTCAGGTCAGCCTTTTTTTTTTTAAAAGCTGAGTGTCGATGGTGTCGTTTTTGAATTTTCTGGTGGAGACATTCAGTCTGTTATTTTGCAGTAATTCTCTGCCTTCATATGACAACAAGTACAGCAGCTTTCAGAAACCTTAAGAGCCATCACACGCCATGTTATACACCATTGGTTCCACACCTTTTTTCCTAAAGGACCCCTTTACTGTCATTGAATAAACTGACGACCCCTGCCTAAGTGACATATTTGATGCATATTTCATATTATATTCAGCGCATAACAATAACAGTATAGAACAACACATACAGTGTTACAACTGACACAAATGGTGAACACAACAACTGCAGGTTTGTGTAAAACAAGCGATTTGGATGAATCTTGATCAGATAATTTCTGTGATTACTGCATCAGAGATGAGTTTTTCTGATATTTTAGTACATTTTTTATATAATTTTCTGTCTGTATTATATATTATAGACTGTCAAAGGTTTATCAACCCGCCGTCTTGTGCACTTAAATCCTTACACTTTGACATCTTTTATTCTCTTTAATTGAAATGTCAGTAAAATATAATTAATTTCTCTTCTGTGCATGACACTGTATAGTGGTTTTAATTTTTCTTTTAAATGAATGTGGCCCCACTGGAGTCTTATCGCCTTTATTTTCGGAGGCATCAGTGCAGGACGGGAGTCACTGCGCTCCAACCATGACCAGGGGTAGTTGCTGATAAAAAGTTCTAGAAGAGTTTCAACGCCCTCTGTTTCACTTCTGTGAAGAAAAGTTGATATTAATCGTTATATAAGTTGAGTTGATGTCTAGAAAAGTTGTCCATCTAAAAATGATTGTTTGCTGTCTTGAAGCAGAGGATGTCAAAGAAAATCTGAATGAATAATTCATATGGTTGGTGAATTTACTGAGACTTCATACTGTATGTGAATGTATTACATCCTCAGTGAGTAAGCCCAGTTTGCTGTGTAAAAATAAATGAGGAAAATTTACATTTTAAAATTGGAGGTAGAGAGGCTAGTCTATATCAAGCTTTACAGACAGATTCATTATGATGTCATGCTAAAAACAGTCACAAATGGCAGTTGTTTTGATTTCTGATGATTTTTTAACTAGATCTCTTGTCTTTTATATACAAGGGTTGGATTTAAATAACGTAAAGTAGCAGTTCCTCTAGTTTAATTTGATGTTTTGCATTCAAGCTACCTCTAAGCCCACAGTTTACTATGTAATGGCTGCTTGGTGTGGGGATACTTGTAACAGTGTGACAGAGTTAGTGGCCTCTTGTGTTGACATAGCAAATTTCAAACAACTCATCTGCCAATTGTGTTGGAGAACCTACGGTGGCTTCATGAGAATATAATTAGGAATATAATACTCAATTTCTTCCAGTAGATCCTCCTTAATATTACATGCTTAACCTTTAAAATGATGAGAATTTCTACACTCACTGAACGCTTTGCAAATTCAAGGCCAAAAGAGGTGTATGTCAAGTGTGTATGATGTCAGTTCTGGCAGCCCAGGGGCAGCCACAACTGTGACAGTGACTGAACCACTATGTGACACATGCACATTCAGGAATACAGTCCACACACTCACACTCTCACACACACACAAAGTGTTGCTTTTTTTGTCATTTTAAATTGTTTACTTTATTCAAAGCGGTTTATTCTTTATTCTTCAATAAAGTTCTGTCATAAATTGGATAGTAATTCAGCAAATTGCCTCTTGTTGTTACATCTGTTCCCAGTGTCACAACTTAGCCCAGTAGTGGGGTAGGTTGTAACAACAGAACTATATGACATTAACTCACATGATCTGCGATTGTGTAGTAGATGTCAATTGAGTTTTATTTGTAGCAGACAGTCTTGTGCAAGCTCACACTTTACAAGAGTTAGCTCAAAGTTCAGTTCATAGAGATTCAAATGAACAAATTCACATTCATAGTTCATGATTTTTAATAATTTTATTTTTAAGTTCACAGTCCCAAAAATGAGCTAGTTTACTTTCATTTCTTCTGTTAATAAATGAATTAAAATAAATAAATAAATAAATAAATAAATAAATAAACAAACAAACAAACTCCCTCTAAATGGTGCATGATATTCATGTTTTTGTATTAATCTGAATGGATATCTTATAGTTTTTAACAACAATTCACATAAATGCGATATCGATTTACTCAGAAAACTAGAACACCAACATACTGAAATTCCAACTTTCTGGTTCAAACTGAACACACCTAATACATGAGAGCTGCATGGAGATCAAGAGGTAGATGAGATAAAGAAGAGTGGATCTATCTGTCTGTCCCTCACTGTTATAGTCACTCCAGTCTATACTGCAGCCCAGTTCATACACTTGCTGCATCATGTGTTTTTTTTTTAATCAGATGACAAAGTGAGTGTCATTAACTCTCTCTGTTGTGAATGACACTCATGTTCACGTTCATACTCTGCAAACAGATCCATTCAGTTCACTGTTCACTAAAAACATGAGCACATTCGATGAACAAGACTCTTTAAGTGCGCTCATGCACACGACTGGCACTAACACGAATTACCACTGAGTTACTGATGCTCAAACAGAAATTAAGTGTTACTACGTTCCCAGGTCTCCCCTAAACCATATCTGCCCAAAAGCAACATTTCACCACCAGTCGGGCTAACTGTTGGTTTAGGGTGAACTCAAGCTGTCATTTTCTAATGTCAGGTAAATTAGATCTCCCACCTAACATTAGTAAAATCATAAAACATTCATTTTCGATGAATGAGACGTATCCTGCCGTTAAACTGTATGTACTCCACAACAGTGTTTTCTACTCAGATGTTACTGTAAGCAAACATTGTGATGATGATTCTATAACTATTCCATTCATTAATTACAGTCTCTGAATATTTCTAACTAAACATGAATCTTTGAATGGGAGATCAATTATCCCTACATTTTTCCGCATGGATCTTTCTTATGTCCCGTAAATCCAGGCTGCAGGGATGCATTTAATAAAACTGCTCAGCATTTGTATTTTGGTGTGTGTTGTGATCGATTGGCACACTTCCCTGCAGGATGTCATCCATTATCATAATAGCGCACCAAATCACTATTACAGAAAAAATGTCCATGTACTTACCTAGTTCAGGAAACAATATCTTTCAATATGCTGCATTACTCATGTTAAATCAATCTGATAAACAGAGGGTGGTATTGTGTGTAGAGATAAACATACCTGAACAAAAATACCGTGACAACATGCAGCAAAGAAAGCAATAAAGGTTCGTTACTAATGCCTTTTGTTTCAAGCTCATCATTCACTCAGAGGATTCAAAATAAGGCAGCATATGCTTCAGTGGTTTTTGCCACATCGTTAGCATACTATTAAGACGATAACAACAGTTTTAATGCTGCAGATTGTCTCCATTACCACTAAAACAGACACACAAACAAGGCCATTCTTCTTGAGTTTATATGCTTCACTTTCAAAGATCCTGACAACACTGTGAAGCACTATGTATTTAAACCTTCCAGGGAAACATGTCGTCTTGAGAAAAATGGTCAATTTTTGTATGTGTCACTTCATTCACTCCCTATTAAAGCAAATTGCATGCATTGATTTCACTCTGGCTTTGAAAAGACGGTTGGTTATGAAAACTCTGAAGAAATGTCTGAGGTATCCATTACTCAAAAAAAACAGTCCTGACGTTGTGATAGTCCAGCGCCTGATCTCTTTCATCTTGTTCATAATTCCTGAGGTTATTATGAGCTGAATATTAGAGGCTGCCACTCTTCTCCCCCCTCTGCACAGTGCACTAACACTAAATGGAGTCACTGTAATTATAGCTTTCATGCATGGGAAGGTTCATTTTCTGAGGTATCTTGAAGGGCTCAGAGAAAAGAAAAAAAAAAGACGTTGCGACTGACAAAAGAAGGATGGGAAATATCTTTCTGTTTCAGCCCAAAACACCTCTGTCACAAAACCTGAGAATAAGTATTGGTATTAATGCTATTATCACAGCTATTAACAGTAGAGGGAGCTTCAGTTATGCAAATTGGAACTGTGGTTGTGACAAGATGAACTTTTCACTCCCCCTCTTTTAATGCAGCTTGTCATGGTACATTGGTTGTTGACTCATTTCCAACACAGAATGTCCATTGTAACCTCTGGAAAGCAGCTCCCTGGCTCTCTGTTACAGCCAGGCCTGTAAATAGAAACGTGTCCCAACTCCCACTCTCTCATATCACTGCAATAAACAATTTATCTCCTCAGATAAATAATAACCAAAGATGGAAAGGTAACTCTCACAGCACTCGGAATGTATTTATGGAGGATTAAGGCTCCTTTTCAGTTTGGAAACCAAAGGCAAGGCAATAGTCTGAAGCTCGTTTTGGTGTAAAAACTGAAGCAACCCCTTCAGGAGTTCAAAGCCACTCACCCCATTTAATTTCAATGGAGCAGCTCCAGACAGTGCATCTTGATAACTTCACAGACCGCAATCTTGGCTCTGTGGTCTGTGAGATAAGATTTTAAGATAAGATATCATGAAACTATATTGATCCTGCAGGGGGAAATTAATAAAAAAAAAAGGGTATAGGGGAAAGTGTTATATAGGATTCAGAGGAAGAGAATAGGATATTTTTTTATAGGATATAAAGTCGAAACTGGAAAATAAAATCAGCCATAAAACAACAAATAAAAATACAGAAACACCACCATTCAAGGAAAAATAACAGTTGGGATATTTTATACTATGAATTAACAGCTGTAACTTTAAGATTTTGACATAAATAATGGTTACGGTACAAAATTACAATATCCCCACACTAAAATCTTAAACTGAGTCAATTTCAAGCACATGCTCTCTGAAATACTCTAAACACTAATTTAGTGTCTTCTGTTGTTATTCAATGAAGATTTGCTAATGTCAAGTCATTAACCTCCTCCACTCCAGCCCTCCCTACCATACAATTATCTTTGCCATTTTTAGGAGGGGAGCAAGGATATTTAGCCCAGTAAATACCCCTGTCAGCAGGTCAACAGTATATGTCACACAGAAGTGGTATTAAAAATCTGAAAGCTGGGAATTTGAATTACATAGATTTAGTGCACAATTTGATTGTTTTTGACAACCCAAGAATTGAGTGACAAAAATGCTCAAAAATCCCTAATTAGGGCTGAATTATACCAACAATGATAAATTTTTAATCCTGATTAAATCATGATTTAACTTTAAATTATGTTGCACCAAACCTTTAAACTATCTCAAAATTAAGAAATATTAAATTTAAACTTCTCATCAAGCCTCTGTATAATTTTTACTCTAAACCTAGATTAAGTTTAATTCTGTTGCATCAGAATTTTAAACTGTAATTTAATCTCTGATCTAGTATTAACTCTAAATTTACACTCAAGGAAGTTTAACTTTTAAGCTGGATCGAGCAAAATCATCCTCCTTTCCTCGAAGAAAGTTTAGAGACAGACTCAAGCCTGCTGAGTTTTATGATGCGTCTTTGACTCCAGTTGATATAAGCCAAGGGTTTTCTCAAAGGAGAAATTCGAGCTTCTTTACTGGCTAGCTCGCTAGCAAATGATGCAATGTTATGTCACCTTTTAGCTAACTAGCAAACAATATAATTAAAAAAACTTTTAGCGAGCTTGCAAACAATGCAATGTTTTGTTTACCTTACTTAGTTTTTTTTTTTTTAGCTTTTTATATTTTTTGAAAAAAAAAGACAAAACGATGACGACAACAACAACAACAAATAGCCAGCTAGCCTTCTCTCTCTCTCCTCTTTCTGAGCTTCCAGTCCCAACTTTTGTCCTCATACTCTCCGTCCTTAATCGTTAACTTTAGTGAAATTGCAACGTTATTCAACCTCTTTTGAAGCTTTGAAAGTGTACCAACCCAGAGACACGTTTTTTAACCTACAAGTGAAACTACGCTCTATTCTTCTTCTCCATGAATGTTGTGACTTTTGATACACGAGGAACGTTATATTTTACTACAAACACTGTGCATTCCGCATCTATTTGAACGCAGAGTTTGACTGTGCAAAGTTACATTACCTTAAAGTGTTAGCAAGCTAATTTCAATCAGCTATTTCGCCTTTCTGTTAACATAACTGCACCTTACAACAGAAATCCAAATTTTGAAAAAAAGAAAAAGATTTTACACCAAGGCGCTCGTTATATGAAAAAGCACAAGACCTAAAGAAATAATAGGTGAAAACTGACTTGTAAAGGTTTCAGTCACTTGGCATAATGTTAACGTTATGTTACTTTTGCTAGCATATCAGTTACGTGCCAAACTGCATAGACATACTGAAATGGTCATACAAGTCCATGGTGTTAAAATAAAAATTAAAGAACAATGACAATTTTGAAACTTAATCAACAGTTTTCATGGTTTGCTCAGTGCCGGCGGCATGGGCGGGCATTGGGGGGCCGTGCCCGCCCACAGAGTCAGCCGTGCCCGCCCGTGACAGGAAGCTGTTTATTTTATTTCGGTGTTTGTTTTTTAACTCGGAGTGGCCATCTCTCTCTTACTCCTATCTCGTTTTGTCGATCATACAATTCAACCAATCCAACCAACGAATGAAGTCAACTTTCTAGCCAATTACAGACAGAGGCGGGCGGGTCGCTGGCTCATTCATTCATGGTCACCGTTGTCAATTAAAGCTATAGTTGGTAATCCTGTTCAGAAACACTTTTTGTTATACTGGGTGAAATGGTTCTTCCATCCTGAGAGTAATCAATACATTATGTATTCAGAAAAAGGAACGAAAAGAATCAGACCTCTGTGTCAGCTGCA
>JAJHUR010023686.1:1675-15413 GCA_027495735.1 Lutjanus campechanus | reverse complement strand
GTGTTGGACGGAGCACTGACGGGAGGAGGAGGAGGTGGTGGAGCTTAGAGGACGTGCCACTTTCAAATCTTGCTAGCTCTCCAACAGCTCTCTCAACATTACCAACTATAGCTTTAACGCGCGTTAACGCACATTCTGTTATATTGGCCATCAATAGTTTGATCAGCTGGAAATTAATCAGCTCGCAGCTGCGAAGACACAAGCTTCTGTCACCCGACAATGTAAACAGGCTTGTCTGTGTAAGCAGGAGGGAGACGAGTGATTGCTGATCGAGCTGCAGCTTCACCTGAAACCAGGTAAAAGTAAAAATAAGTCTGAGCATAGAGAGAGAGAGAGAGAGAGAGAGAGAGAGAGTAAGCGAGTAAGCGTGTGAATATGGACAGATGTGTCGACTTGATATAAAAAACTTCCATGATCATGAATCATTTTATTAACGTGCACATCTGAAGTGCGTGATTTTTTTTTTACTCCAAGTCCAATTTATGTACTTTTAGATATAAATTTTTTTCATGCCGATCAATCATAACAGCGAGGGTAGAGAGACGAGCTGCAGAGAGGAGGGAGGGAGGGGGCGAGTGTGTGAAGCACTGACAGATATAAAAACTTTACTGATGATGAATCATGATGTTACTGTAGTTCTGTGGTTTAAACACTACAGATTAAAATATCAGTCTTTCTAAAGTCCAAACTGGCAGACGCTCGTCTCCTCCATGAAACGTTTGTCACTGCACTGCTTTATTGTAAGTCATGATGAAGAGTCCAGACTCTGCCTCTCCTCTTCATCGCTAACATCTCTTCATCTCTTCATTTGTTGTCTGCAGTGGAGTGACACTGATGTAAATGACCCTGCTGCATTTATACAAAAACTTGTCTCTTTTTCCAAACAAACATTTATCCACATTAATGTGGATAAACCCTGTGATTAATCTGATTAAAATTTTCTGATCGTTTGACAGCACTAAACGATATTGATTTCAACCTTATTTCTCAATCCTTATAGATTTTGAAACAGTTCCAGTCTGTAGAGGTGGTCACAGAGCCATTGTTCAGCCTGAAGTAGTTTGAAAAAGTGTGCCCCCCTGTAAAAATGTAATGCCCCCCCTTTAATTTGTTTCTGCAGCCGGGTCTGTTTTGCTCCGTTACTTACAAATTCATCTCGTTCTGCAATGTCCTCCGTGAAAGGTAGCCATCTTGAATTTCAGAAAAAGGCCGAGCCTGAACGTTGTGACGTTGATGACGTCAGACGCTGTGTCCCTCTGTATACACAAAAGTTATTATTTAAACATGGATAGTCACTCAAAAACATTGATCCGTGAAAAATTAAAACATCATTACTCATTAGGAGAACTTAGTAGTTTAGTGTTGGGTTTACTAATTAGCTGGTTTTGATTGCTGTACCCATAATAGGCTACTTATGAGTTAGTAGTACTGTTCGGGTTTACAGTGCATGCAATGTTTTGTTAAGGAATACAAAGCAGTATACAAAGCAGTTAACAGTTTTCCTCAGTGTCCTGACAGCACTCATTTCTTTTCTAAAAATATTTTTATTTCAATTTGGGTAAAAAAAAAAAAAAGCATCTCCATATTGTTTGAAATCGATTTAATTTAGGTTTACATCACTCAACATGGATTTACTTAACAGAGATTAGTTTTTAATTGTGCAACAAAGCTCTGCCTTTCTCTTTTCTGCCTATTAAATCTGGATTTAGTCATTGTAAACCTAGTTTTGCTACAATTCTGATTAAAACTAATCTTAGATTAAATTAATCTTTGTTGGTACAACCCAGTCTATAACACCAAAACCTTAAGGAACACTGAGCCACCAAACATAGCAACAGGGATGTCTTACACTATGAAATAATTGCTGTAATTAAAGATTTTTACTAAAATACTGGTTATAGTACCAAATTAGAATAATCCCACATTAAAATCTTAAACAGAGTCAACACGTGCTTTCTTAAATGCTAACACAGTGTTGATTTTGATGTCTTCTGTTAGTGCTTTATACACATTTGCTAAAGTTATCTTCATAACAAGTCATGTGTCATCTGCATTAAATCATGTGCCAACATGTCAACATGTTACCTCATAGCAATATGTGTGTCATTTCCATGGTTACGGCTGTACAGTCTGTTAAGTATTATGTAGGCTAAGTCAAAAGGCTTAGAGCAGCACAATGCAGAAGGCTACTGCTCTAAAACAAACTTTCTAAGTCCCCTGTGTGTGTGTGTGTGTGTGTTGTGTGTGTGTGTGTGTGTGTAAAGCTCTCTTTTTCTCTTTGTGTGTGTAGACTGTGTGTGTGCTTGTGTGTGTGAACTCCCACATGCTCCTGTCCTGGCTTTCACTCTAATATTCCCAAGATTTCCCAAAGGTGACTTATAATAATGTCTTAATTGTATTTTGTAGATTTTTTTTTTTTACGTTTAATAAAAAAAAGCACTTTTATAAACGTAAAAATGATGACATGCAATTATACCACTTTAAATATTAGTTGATTTTAGTCAGTCTAAAGTCTTTTCCAGAGTTTTCCTATGGGACACATCTGCGTCACTGCCAGTACGCTTCATTTCCAAACGCTCAGATTGTTCATTTCCTTATGGAGAATAAATAGGAGGTGGTTCTCCTGTCGATATATTTAATTGCTCCTGGGTTGTATCAATACCTACCGGTTTTACTGCTCCATCACGAGCCACTGGGAACGGGTTGCCCGGGAAACGGCCGCATGGCAACAGGATCAGAGCCTGGGGGTTGTCTGCTTCTAGGTCTGCTCCCATTTTACATCGCATTTCCTCACTAGATGGTGTGCAAGCCACTGGAGAGTACACTTCCCCGCACAGTGGGCTCTACATTCAGCAAAACAAACCTGGGAAACTACAACGGCGGACCATTTCTGTACGGGGCTCCGTGGAAGGAAAAGTGTGGAAATAAAAGCGTCGCTCGCGTCAAGGTTTTCTCTTTTTTTTAAGCCAACAACGCGCTTCTTTTTGAGACAAGAAGACTTGGGAAAAGCGGCAACAAAATACAGCTGTGATGGACATAATGATTGCGGTGCAGGATGCTTGTGTCTCTGGTCAGTGGCTTACTGCGATAATTCTCAGCCTGTGCTGCTTTCTGCCGTCCTGTTTGCCCGCCGGACAAACTGTGGACTATTCCTCGGTTGAAAGTGTGGTCAGCAGACAAGGCGACACGGCTCTACTGAGGTAACACAAGCCGACACAACTTCACTTTCTACCGCTCACACACACTCTCCGACCGCCGGAGTTCTCCAAAAGCTAACACACACTCTTTCAGCACCAGTTCATCGTTGTAAAGGATGCATGTTAACTACTTTTTAACGGGGTTATCACGCAGCGCCAACCATAAATACACAATAGGCCATTTTCCCTCCATCCCGTCCTTGTTTTCGCCTGACAGGGGGGCGGTCAGAGCCGCTGCGCAGCTCTGGACGCTGCTCTGGCGACAAGTGCAGCTCGGCTGGTTAAAGTTTTCTAACACACTTTACCTCTCTGTGCACCAGCCAACAGACGTGATGTGTTATTTTGTGGCGTGTTTGATTTTGTAGCTGCTCGCATGTGGGACAATATCGACCGAATTAGCCCTCCACCGCTATCGCTTCTTATGTCATTTGATTACATTATGTATGTTCGCTGTTTGCCACAGTTTCAATCGCTGTGAGCGCTTACAGAAGAAAACAGAGGCTTTAACGTGCTGTTTGGGGGAGCAGTGTAGCCGAATGATACATTATACTGTGATGTCGCAGTTTCAAAACGAGGCTGAAGAGTGTATTTGTGGTCGCTGTTGATCGGAATCGAGTTATAGCAGTGACGCGCTATCTCCCCCATCCTCCCTCCATCACGTCCACTACGATGCCAGCTGCACAGGTAGCTGACTAAATTAACGGGCATGGGCGTGGTTTCTTTGAACCAGTGCACCGAGGAGTTTTCTAACAACAATATTCATTCTGCCATATAATCATAAAAAATCTAAATGCTCAATCATAATAGCGCCAGGCATCCTTTACGAGGTAGAAAATATTCTGGGGACTCCCTCATGTATGTTCCTGGGAATAATTAGATGTAGCCTTGCATACGTCTTTTTTTAAATTTTTTTAAAAATTTTTTTACACTTACTTATTTTTGTGAAAGAACAACACCAAGGAAATGTAAAAGAAGGATATTAAACAGACATGGCACCATGTTAACTAAAGCCAGACAGATATTGGCCTATCACAGCTATATTGGTCTGTATCTTTTTTTCTCAACATAATATAATGTAGATTGTTTTTACTTTTTTGGCGTACAGGTAGAATTTTATGTAAATTTTAACATTTTTCTTAATGAATGACCTTTCTATAATATTATATTTTTTTTTATTTGTAGTTTGCAATTATTAAAATAACAGCTTAAGTCGACTGTTTTGGTGACCTTAACAATAAACGATAAGCGATATTTTGGACGATAAAGTTTATTGTTAAACTCTAAAATATCCTGCCTCCATTGCATATCTTTGAAAAGCACATTTGAGGATTCATTGCTGTATCAGCTGATATATCTATATTGGAATTTCTTTGCTCTCTATTATCATTATCAGCATCAGCTTCAAAAATCCTGTATCGGTCGGGCCCTAATGTCAACACAAATTAACCATGACATATGACATTTTGGCCTCCTGTCCATTTTAATGAAGTCGTATTCTAGATCCTCCTCATTATATTTATTTATTTTTCATCAACTTCAGTTGTTGCTGTAGTAGCTGGTCATTTTAAAAATCTGCCAGTGACTGACCACCTTGACACCAGAGCTATAAATATGAGGAGAGCAGGTGTCCACCATTGATAGATGACGTGTGGGTGACGGGTGTCTGACTGGTGGGGAGATATATATATATATATGTATATAATTTCACTATTTTGATAACAGATTAATCAGTTTAATTAACTGACTAATTAAGGGAGTGAATCTCAAAACATTTCATGGACCCCATGGCAGAGTGCCACAGACCCCTGGGGGTCCCTATACCGTAATTCGAGAACCACTGATCTAATGCACAAGTTGAAACATTCCACTATTGCAGTTTTCTTTAGCCTCTAATTACAAAAATCTCTGTGTTTCATTTCTTCAGAAAATCCAAAACTCTTCGGTTTACACAAAAGACGAGGAGGAAAAAAGATGCAAAATCTTTGGAGGGCTGTGATAATATCTTGTTCTACCAATATCAAATATCCGCTTTGATGGCTCTGAGGAAAGGCTGAGGGGGCTGGCCTGCCCCATTTCAATATGAATTCTCTGGATGTTGACTCTGAGAGATGCTAGGTGTGGACCTGCATACAGAGCAGCAGACTGTCTGAAGTTCCACTCAGGCTGAGTTTTAGTCATTGTTGTCTCATTCTCCGAACTGTTTCTGTGACATAAGGTCATCATCAGTGGCTATATGGAGATGAGTGTCTCGCTATGAGGGTGGTTAAAATGTGTTGGTGCTCATCAGAGAATTACCTTGGCAACAGCTAAAGGGTACTTACTATTTTTACTATGTTCCTTCCCTCTATGCCCAAAGGCCGTCCCGTCAAAGAGACTTACACCTCCGACTGTCTCTTTAGAGAGGGCGTCTAATTCCCTGGTGTCAATCTGGGTTGGCTGTGATCAGTGGCAGCAGCTTTGCTTGAGTCCTGATGGTTTATTGGACCAGAGATTATCCCTGTGCTATGAATCAGCTCAATAAACAAGTTGCCTGCCACCCCCTGAATAAGGCAACACTCACCACAAGCGGGTCACCGCCTCAGTAAATGCCATCTAGAAATCTCGGAAATGGATAGGGAAAACATTTTCAAGATGCTTTCATTGCCAGGTTCTTGCAGTTAATTAATGGGCTATTTGACCCTAGCTGTAACCATTCATTGGTCTTTTTTCACTCATGTGAAGGCTTCCACTGTGAAGTTATTTCTTTGCCCTACTCGCACTTGCACCTGTTGACCTAATAGAGATTGTACAAACCTTTTTAACTGCTCGTCTTGCCTCTCTGGATTGCATCTCATTGCAAAACATTGCTGTCACCCAAAGAAATGATAAAGGCCAGCTCTGTCTTGGCACAGTCTTTTTCTCCAAACCACAAGGAACCACGGCTCTGTCTTCCTTGCTCTTTTCTTTGTTTTCAGTGGTCTTCTTGAGAGCCGGGCATCAAAGCATGAACCATTTCTTTTAAGAACTCAGTGCAGAAAACAGTGCCTGTTTGTTGAGTTTCTCTATTGTCAAGACCCCTGACTATTACAGGGCAATTTTGCTGTGCCCCAAAGCTGATTGCTGGCTAAAAAATGTGAGCATTCTCAAATACTGACAAACCCAGAAGCACGCAATTAGTCACTGCCTCTGGATTATGGAGTAGCTCCCGAGAGGTGCGTCCACTGTCACATGTTCATTTCCCCCACCTCTTCAATTCTTAGCGCTGCATTACTGCTGCCCTGATTCATGTTGGACAGAGGGTCCACATCAATTAAATGATTCGCGCCTCTTGAAGATGAGGAATGGTCCACATGTGTATCGTCACCCTTTTAATCTTTTTTGATTGTCTAAAAGCTCAGCCATTTCCAGCCTCTAACAAAGGCCCTTGTATTTGAAATGAGTCGTGCTGCTGCTCCTGCTATAGTGTCTTACATGAGTGCATTCAAGTTATGCACATATGCCGCATTTTTTTACATACTGGACGTCTATGAGCTTCCACAGGGAGCATATTGTTTAAAGGAGTTACCCATCCCTTTCTTCTCCAGTCCTTTTTACAGGTTTCTTGTCATTTGGATTCAGTTGAATAGACCTTGACTCTTCCCAGTAAATGACTCATCTGGCTATGAATTTGAGGGGGACAGCCAGATGAAAAGACAGTTCCCTATGCTGTCAGGAAACACATGGTATCAGTGGCAGCCTCTTCCACACGGATAAGCAGCTGTAATCAACAGCAAAGAGCCAGTGTCTGTAAATTTAGTCCAGGCAGACTGAAATCTTAAGCACAGGCTGCTACCATACAGTTACAATTTGCAGTACTATTCTTAAAGCGTGTCTGTCTATCTTTGTGTTCTATGCTTTGTCCATCAGCTGTATTTACATTTTCTCAATGAAATATGTATAGTCTGAGAGCGAGACAAAAGGTACACTGATTGTGCTTTAAAAGCTACATTTTACACTCTACAAAGGCAGGAAATAGGCACTGTGCACAGCTGCATAAATAACCTTAAGTTTCAAACTTAAGTTTGTCCCTTAAGTAAAATATTTATCTAAGCTAAGGGGTTCACTTAAGAGCGATGGATTCATAAAGCCTCTTGAGTTGTCTCCTTGCGCAAGTGTTCAGACCTAAGGCTTTCATGGCAGTTAGTCATAATAGAGCACATGTGCACTTCAGTTACCATGGTTACGCTTCACTCACATCATTGTCATCATTGTTTAATCTTACCAAACAGTACTATTGTCATAGAGAGAAAAAGTCACGCCCATTTGGTGTATCCCATGAGAGAGTGAGTGGTGCACCAAAGGGCCACAGGTTGGAATTTAATCATGGCTGCTGACTTATAGCCTCCGTACATGGGATGTACACTCTACCAACTGAGCTACCAGGGCACCTCAGAGAGGCAAATGATTTTTTGATCACGTTTGAATTGTGCCATGTATGATGTTTGTCAATTTAAAAGATCATTTTACAAGTCAAGAAAGTGACAGTTTGTGGTAGGTTTGCCGTAGTTTAGTCTAGTTTTGTGTGAAACCGTTCAGAGACCTACACGTTTCCTCTCGCACAATATACATTATTAACACAATCATACTGTCCCTTGTAACGTTATATTACTGGAAGTGTTTTATGCAGCGACTCCTGGTCCTTTTATCAGCCAGCAAACAAAAGAATGAGCATGACCTGTTCCTTGTATGACTACATTCTGGTATGGAAACATGCAGGCATTGTAGCTAATGTTGGCTTTTGGAGGAAGAAAGTCATGACATTGCTTACATGACCTCTGGGTGTGTAGTCTTTCTAATTACGAATCTCCAAAGTCTGATACTTGAACAGTTTTATGACAAACTGTAACTTTCTTGAATTGTAAAATTATCTTATACATTGACAAACATCATATGTGCAATTCATAGCACAATTCAGACAGGATCAAAAATATTTAGTCCCTTACGATAGACTACAGTTCATATATTTTCTGAAGTTGGGGCCCATGGTGGTCAGCTGGAAGGGTTCACCTCCCTATTCTTGGCTAGCTTCTCCAAAAGACAAAACAACAAAGATAAACTCCAACCTATTCTTGGACTTTGGGAATGTGATTGCAGATAACACATCAAATTATTATGAGGAAGGAGCATGGCCAGTCCTTATAGATTATTTCATGAAATTTGCTTGACCAAATGTAACAAGATCAAAACATTAAACTCTCTAAATCCAATTCCAACTCTGGAAAGCCAGAATGTTGTTTCTTTTACAGTGACTTTACAGTTTTTTTTAAGACTTGTATAAAAAAGTGTAAATCATAGAGCGAGAATACAAAAACACTTGAGTTCCAATTAAGTGATATAGCTAATGTTAATATATGAGAGTCATGTTAACATTTGGCTAGCTAGCTACAAAGTTGCTAGTGCTAAGACCAAATTTATACTTTTTAACAAGTAACACATGGTTCATAGTATCCAGTGGGTCTCCCTTGTCCCACAAAATATGTCTTGTTATCTCTTCCTGGTCTTACATCACCACAATTTTTAAAATCTGTTTTATACTGTTTTCTGTTTTATCTCTTATGCACCTTACATGTAGATGTAGCAAGTACAATTTTTTTGAGGAAAATGGTTGCCAAGGACCTTCTAGCAATGCATAAGGGAGTACTTAAGTAGCTAAGAGCAAACACTCAAAGATGAAAGCGGTTTCCCTTACAACATCCTAAAGAAATCCTGATGGTGATTTTATGCAAGTCATTAACCTTAGTCTAAGTGGTTTTATGCAACCAGACACATGCAAATAAATTGGAGCTAGGCTGTGCACACCAGGAATAAGACAATGATCCTCGCTTATTTTTGTTATTTAGTTTGACAGTTGGCCCTCAGCCACAAAATAAGGCCTGAACCACAGCCCTTAGTCTCTGTAATGGTTCAAAATTGACCTGTCACTAGTTTGAAAGTCTGGTATTCTTATAAATCTAAAATCATTGCCTCATGTCAGCAGACGGGTTGATGAAAATCTTTTCTGGCTGTACATGCTTGTATTGGAGCTGTGTTTTCTAGCCTTATCCAGGACAAAAAAACGATGCCATGTATCATTTTCCTCAACTGTGTCATTATTATGGCTCTGAAAGGTCTTGACATTTACTATAAGCACTTGTGCCAGAGACAACATCTAGTTTAAATGGCTTGGTGTCTCCACCCCAGCGCAGATGCTGGTAAGACAGAAAAGAAGAATATTAAGTGACTGTTCAAACTCCACAGGACACAATTTAAAGGAGGAATTGTTGACTATCTCCTTAACGCAGACCCTAACCGTGGCTGAGAAGCACTCTCTCCACTTTATGCATTTCATCACTTTTTTAATTAGGCCACAGCCAGTTCTGTTAAAAAGCATAAGCAAGGCTACTTCATCTCAGAAGCTTTGTTGGAGATATAACAGATACAGTGAGCGCCGGACACATCAGTTAGCTGCCAATGTCTGCAGTTTCAAGCACTCATTTGGGGGAAAACCTGGTTTACCTCTTATGACACATCTGTGGGCACACCTGAGTCTGTCACTGTTAATTAAACACCAAAATCCTCTCGCCTGTTTGCTACACCACATGTTTAATTCGATCCGTGCTGCCGTCAGCACAATGTTGCTCTCTTTCACAGTCCTTATGCTCATCATGGTCGTCACATCTCAAGGATCAAGTCATTTGACCTCATTTTGTGACAAGTGGATAGACGCTATCATGATGCAAAACAATGGACGTGGGGGAGAGGCTTTTGTTAGGGAGGGGCTTCCAGATAAATCCACTCAGGCACAGATATTACTGTGAGAAACTCATACTGTCTTATGTCAAAAAATGTGACCTTTCCTTTTAAACAGTAGGAAGCAGGCATATTGCTAGGGTCTGTCTCCTGCTGCCCAAGGGAGGCTGGCTGTACTGAAGTATTCATCAGATTCATTACTCTGGCATCTATTTGCCATAGATGTGCTTTACAAATGGAAATCCGCCAACAAGGTGACATGCTGGATCAGTACCTAAAAAGGCATTCATAGCAGCTGCCTCCTAAGACCTCCAGTTAACCTCCTCCACAGCATCCACTAGAAGCTCAGAGCCTGTCATGACTTACTTTAAATTGTCATTCAGCTTGTTGCTGAAGCAACCTAATCTCTTTTAGATGAGGAATTTATGAAATTATTAAAACGCTATTAAGTAAATAAGTATTATCCTCATACACCCCTGTAGCCAATTGTAATATCAAGGCTTTGTATTGTAAACCTTCCAATGAAAGTGATACTCATCACCCAATGATGAGAAATTATCTGAAATATGTGCACCATTGACACCTTTTGTGTCAAGTATTACATATTAAATCATTGTAGAACACTAATCAGATGCTCTTTACAGATTTACTATTTAACCTAGGTAAGCAATTCAGATGCATATGTGAAGTACACTCATCTCTTTTTTAAAGATCCAGTGTCTGTTTAGGGGAATCTATTGGCAGGGTATAGCGTATAGAGTAAGTTTGTTTTCATTAGTGCATAATTATCTGAAAATCTTCATGTCTGTGTTACTGTAGAATGAGCCATTGACTTCGCTTGGGTGTTATCTATTTTTTCATACTTTCATACCTTCCTGACATTTTACTGGTATCTACAGTATTACAGGGCTGGGCATTATATCGATATTATATTGATATCCTGATACAAGTCTGGATATCATCTTCGATTATGAGCATTGTTATATTGTGATATGGCATAAGAGTTGTCTTGTTTTAAAGGCTACATTACAGTAAAATGATGTAATTTTCTGAACTTATCATTTCTAGATGTTCTATTATTTGCCTTTAGCCACTTAGTTGTTACATCCACTTTACTGATGATTATCAAAAATCTCATTGTGTTAATGTTTTGTGAAAGCACCAAAAGCCATCCCTACAGTATAGTTGCAGTATTGATATCAAGGGACATTGAAGGGTTAAAAATATTGTGATATTTCCCAGCTCTATTATGCTATGAAAATATGTCCCTGTCATTGTTTTACTATTATGCTGTTTTTAATCAATATTACTGCTGCTTTTTGTATGTTGCATTTTACTGCTGTACATGTTTAAGATTGAGCAGATTTTAACAACTTTATATACTTTTGGGTAGTTTAATGTACAGCAATGTATCATATTTAAGATCATCACTGTTTGAGAATTTACAGTATGTTATATGGAGATATATATCATATATCACAGTATAGCCTAAAAATGCCAAGATATTAAACCATATCACTCAGCCCTACAGTATGATGATAGTATTCGTGTAAAACTTGTGTAAAACGGTTCAACTCCACTATACTCTGCTGCAGATAGTACTCTCTCAGTGTTGGTGAATCTGATTGTCGTAGCAGTGCTATTCCCACAGTTGGGAAACAGCAAACTCTGGAGCATTACTTTGGTCTTGAGAAGCAGCAGCCTTTATTAACTGACAAACTCAAACCTAAACTGTACATTTAATGCCAGACCGACAACTTCACTGTTCACCTTGTCCTTTGCTCAGCACGCATTCACTGTCCCTCTCTGCCACTCGCTCTTTCATTCTCACTCAACTGTTAAGCCACTAACTATGCAGTGCTAATCTAACCACTCTCTTGTCTGCAGTGTTTGTTGGATGACCTTTATTAAAGTGATTAAACCTAAAATACTCTCAGAGCAGAGGCGTTTTTCTCTTTTACTCGTATATCTCTCCGAAGCCATGGTTGTCTGACTGACCTCTGGTGTCACGTGCTGCGCACTCAGATACAACAATGTACAATACAACCGACCCCAGATTCTCAAACTGTAGTGTATCTACCACTGGTGCTACACAGGCTTACTTTAGTCGTACACAGAGGAATGTCAGCAATATTTTCTAAATTAAATAAATGAATTAAAAAATATATAATCCTATCAAAATGCAAGGAAATTTTGATTGAAAATACATAAACTATTAGATTGCTGAAATGTAATTTTGAATAAGTTTTGTCCTGTTTTAATAACAGCCTGCTACGTAGTCACGATCATGTGCATTTGTCATCCATGATTACTTGTAGTTACAAGCTAACTTTGATGGCAAGATAGTAAGCCGAGGTAAAATGAGGAGAGTGAAAATGAATGCTTAAAAAACACTGTAATCATGGCTCCAAATTGAACTATTATGAAGAAAAGTGCAGATCAGGAGGAGAATATGTCAAGCAATTGTGATGAAAATTATGTGGATGACAGAAAACCCAGCACAACTGCTAATGGCTATTTAAGATGCATCAGAGAAGCGTCCACCTGCTAGCACCAAACAGATCGAAACAGTAAATTGGTACTTGAAGTACTCAGTATTTTCTGAGGTGCTATGCTGTGTAAGAAAGTTTGAGAAACAGTGCAATATACAAAACAACATATCTGTATCAGTTTAAGGGTTGTGAGAAAAAACTGATACACTGCAGTATCAGGATGTTATGTTTTGTGATACTGTATCAATTATCAAGAAAACTGTATTGTGATATTCTGATACATGCAAAGATTTGTGGCAGTGGGTGATTTTTGTGCTGTGTTTAAACCTGATTGCTTAAAAGTGACTTTTTAAACTAAAATTTTATGCATTTTGTGTGTGTTTTTTCCCCCTAAAATTAGATTAGAAAATAGCAATATATTACCATGCTCATAGTATTGTTATATACCACAATATATTTAATCATATCACCTGTATTGTGATAGGTGTCATATTGCTAGATTCTTGCATATTGAAAATCACACCATTTGGATTTCTTAGCGCTTAATAATTAATAAAAATAACAATAATATTGTATACTGTAATACCTTCATACCACCCAAGCCTACTACAGTGGGTGCAGTGTCCTCCACAGAAGTTGCTATGTTGCCTCTTGATGTGTAGCCCAAAATGGACAGCCGAATGGACAAAAAAAAAACAGTGGCTTTAGACACGGCCTTTCATTTTTTGCAGCCATAGTTTCTCCTACATGTTTGGAACAGGAGGGAGAGATGACGTGTTTGCGGTCTGCAAGCTTGCGACTAGATCGCCAGCACACTGGTCCTTTTAAAACAGATACATAATCCAAATTAGTGTTGGAGGGTAAGCCAGCTCATTTTTCTGGATTTCTATTTAACACCTTTTAGAATGCTGCCAGAGCTTTTTAGTAACATGTCTCGATTCCATAAATCATTTGTAACTCTGTAGTGGTGCTAACATACATTACAAGTCAAATTTGCACACTGTAAACCATTTCCAAATGGATTACATTTATAGTCATCATTTGTCAGGCAAGTCAATCCATTGTACTTTCTAAAAATTAAGCGTTTCTATTTCTAATATATTTCAATTAGTGCTAAAGTGATTGAGTGCCCCGGTGAATTAAAGCTTAAATAGAAATGCTTTTTCAAGGTAAATCCTTCGGGAGAAATAGATGCTATGCTAGGTTTTAAAGCATCTTTCTAATATTCTTATAATCACTACAATTATAGGGGATAGTGAAAATGATTTGGGGTGGAAAATGGAGCTTTTACCCATTCCCAGC
>JAJHUR010023674.1:11453-23503 GCA_027495735.1 Lutjanus campechanus | reverse complement strand
TTATTTTTATATTATTTTTTTTTTTTTTTTTTTTTTTTTTTTTTTTTTTAATGTTTTCTCAGATCCCAAAATATAAAGGAAGCCTTGCAGCTCCTTGTAGAGGTCAGGAACCAGTGATGTTTAGCAAGGCTGTGGCTACAGCCTCATAAAGAATACAGATATGTACTACAGAAATATGATATCACTTCCTGTCATCTATCTGAAAAAGTAAAAGATGTTCCTGAAGTTTGCTACCATATTCTAAGACTAATGAGTGTCAGCATTTGGCAGTCATCACAAACCTGATGATTTTGGACTTGAGAAAATAAATATAAAAACGTCTCCAACTCGATTTTAACGCCAATAACTTGTGACTTCACTTGGATAAAATATTTGATACCTTCCCCCAAAGGCCAGAGATTAAAAAGTCTGTTAGTTGAAAAGTGTAAATCCATGAATCAATTTAATGCTGCATTCGAGAAAACTCCATCTATCCTGACATCATGAGGATTTAGCTGTCCCAAAACAATGTCAGCCCCAATAACAGCCTAAAATAACTATCATTTAGTCATTTTAGGAGGCTGCACTGTTGTGGGTTCAATTGTGTGTACACTTGCCAGTGACACTCATAAACTTGCCAGCACCAGCCATGTTTTTTGTTTACTTTTGGCGTCATGCACCTAGAACGCTTTGAGGTCGGAAGTTGGCAATTTCAACCTCTGACATTGTTTGGAACACAGAATTAATCCCCAGATCCACTTTGATTGAATCAATCCAACAGCATCCAATCAAGTTGCAGGAGAGACCCATGAAGAAATAACATTATGCTACTGAGCTCCAGATGGAAAACAAATGATACTAAACATAATTTAGTTCATGTACAAAAACTATGAACTAATGAACTGAAGCTTGCAAAACAGGCAGGTCAAAAATTACGATGCAACAACTTCAAACTTCATTCAACACTTGATGTTGCATAAAGAACAGTAAGTCAAAGCTAACAGTGACATAGCTGTGTTAGCTTCACAGCAAAGTAACTATAAACCAATGAGGCTGGAAACTCACTGTTACATTCTTAGGACTTGAAACTCAAAGTTTTGGACTTGACTTGCGACTTGTCTGTTTGGACTTGGGACTTGAGTGCAAAGACCTGAGGCTTACTTGTGACTTGCAAAACAATGACTTGGTCCCGTCTCTGTATAATCTGAATCCTTTGTGAACTGGACAAAGTGAAACAACCCTATTTTTTATAGCTTTTAAAAAACTACAATTGCCGTGTAGTTTTAACAGCGGAGCAACAGGCATGATCCCAGCGGTTCTTCTTTAGGTGATGATAATATTAATGTTCAAAGGTTCTTTACACACCAGAACACTCCAGAGCAGTTTATAAGTCTATGAGAAAATGATTTACCACTGTAGAAAGTTATCACATTTTATCCTTCAATTCCGTGATCACTAGATAATCCCATCACCAGATGCACAGCGGTGCAGTGGTTAGCGCTGTGGTCTTAGAGCAAGAAGGTTCTGAGCCTCTCTGTGTAGAGGTGGCATGTTCTTGCTGTGTGTGTGTGGGTTCCCTATAGGTGCTCCAGCTTCCTCTCACAGTCCAAAGACAGGTTAGGTTAAGTGGTAACTCTAAATTGCTCGCAGGTATCAATGTGGGCATGATTAGTATTTGTCAGCCCTGTGATAAACCGCCCAGTGTCAGCCAGTGTTGACTGGGATCATCTCCAGTTCTCCTGTGCCCTGCAAAGAACAAGCTGTGGATGGACAGACCTAATAAATGGTAGAAATACTGAAGGTGCAGGCAGGTATCTGACTGGCCATCACAGTGCCTTGCTGGATATTTTGCATTGCTGCAAAAGTTGAGCCAGGTTCAACTTGTTTGCCAAAGCACCCTGAGTGCTCCTGTTGGCACCCCCACAACTCCAACGCAGCAGCCTGGATGTCTGTGTGAGCACATGATATCCACTCACGCCTCTTCTACAGTCATTTCATCTTTACAACTACTGGCTGTAACTTTTCAGCTGCTGTGTGAGTTCCCTTTCTCCTGCTGCTCTTACAGCTGAAGACACTCAACTCGCCTATTCTGTAAAAGTGAAGCTCTGGCCTTGTGGGAAATGATGTCTGTCATCTGCAGCTAAAAACTGCTATATCAAATGAGCAATAACATAAAAGAGTGTTTTAAACATTTACTATCCTTTTCTAAGTATCTGAAGTGGAACAGAACATACTGTGGGGTAAAGCTGTGTTCTTTTCCTGAATTTTTACTTATCTGATATGTTTTGTTCAAAATATGATTTTGACTTCTGGAAAAGAACCCAAAAGTTCTTCAATGTACATATCCAAAATGAACATGCTAATTAGGACAACATATCCAACATGTACGATGATGTCGGACACTTGAGAAGTGCAATTATTGATATCTTACAAGTGGAAATCTTTTCTTTTTTTCTGAAGTGTTCAGTCATATTTGATGGCCCTCATCATCAGATAGTGTTTTCTCATTTTACATGGAGACGGTTTAGTTGTTAAATGTCTAGAAGGTTATCTAACATCTCCATGCAGTCATGGTGTACCACAGGGATGTGTACCCGGGCCACTGTTGTAATGCATGTACGGTTTATATACATACCTTCTAAAGCAGCTGATTTAAGTGGAGAAGCTATATGTATATATGCAGACAATACTCTTATTGATACATTTAATTGCTATTCTCAGTAGTAAAAAAAAAACAAAAAACTTATATCTATAATTAAATTGAAGTAAAAATCAGATTTGACTGGTCGAAATTTAATTTCTAGTTAGGTTTGCCAACATGTTCTGTGAACTTTATTAATGTAATTTTACAACAATGGAAGCTGACCTGATCAGCAGTAAAACAGACATGTCTTGTGAATGTCACAAATATATGATAGGTTAAAAATCTTGATGGGATTTGATGTTGAGGAAGATCACCCCACAAGTTTTAACAGCTTTTTAATAAAGCAGATACCTATAGACTGAACACAGCCTGAGTGCAGATGTACAACTTTAATGGCAGCTCGAATTGAGTCATCAACACTTCTTGCTTAATAGTTCTTATGAGGCCCGGCTTAATTATTCTGGGATGTTTTTTGAAGCAAGTAAACAATATAAGTCTGCTGTCTGAGTGTTTCTCAGTTGTAAAGAGAAGATCTTTGATGAGATGTGACTTCTGTGTGAATAACGAGGCACAAAGTCTTCTGCTCGTTGTTTACTTTGACAATGAGACACATCTGTTCCACAGCTTCAAAGGAAACAGCAGCCAGTTCATTAGCTGATGTAGGACGAGCAGCTCCGGGCACAGATACACAGATATATGTATGTATTCTGTCTGTAGACTCAGCGTGTCACACTTGTCGCAGTTACAACAGGTACAAACAGCCAGCTCAAGTCCACATGACACAAAACTGGTCACTCAGATCCATCGCTAGGTGCAATGTTTAGATTAGATTAGACTTTTAAATAATGTAACATAAAGAGAAGTGTGAAAAGTACCATAATTTGCTCTGTTGTTTATAACTACACAGCATGTAGTGTAATACAACTACAGACTACATTAATAACCAGGCAAACTGAACACAACTGCCCTAAGGCCCCCAATCACAGTACCAAGACCTCCAGGAGCCCCAGACCTTTGATAGATCTGAACAGTAATGCTAAGTTTGACAAACTTAAGTTAACACTTTGAATGAACTCCTTAATCTAAGTTGACACAACAAATGAGCTCTTAGTTGAATAAACTCAGAAAGACTTTGCAGCTGGTTGCTTTACTTAACTGTTTTTTTGTTGTTTTTTTACATTGCATTAATTGCTAATTACTTTGGTAATATCCCCCATTACAGCTCAGTATAAACTAAAAGCTCTAAGCAGCTCTTGCATTTAACCTCATCTTGAGGCCTTATCATACACAGCAGTGGTTCACAACCTGCGGGTCACGGCCCTCAAGGGGGTCGCAGGATAATTTCCGGGGGGTCACCAGATGGTTGAGAAGAATAAAATAAAACAGCAGCGCACAAGGAGAGCCGGGAAGCAGCTCTCAGTGCTGTCAAACCCTTAATGGCATTCAACATGAGGCACAAACACTCTGTAATGTGCAAAATACAGCTGGCCTCTTAGATTCTGAATATGCTTATATCATGATATGTCATCAGTGTTGTCTTTTCCTGTTCTTTGCCTTTACCCACTTAGTCATTATATCCACTTTACTGATGATTATTTATCACAAAGCTCATGGCAGTAATATTTTGTGAAACACAAATATTCATCCTTGCAATACTGTCGCACTATCGATAAATATTGAAACCAAGATTTGGCCAAAAATATTGTGATATTTCATTTTTTCACTCAAGGTTAAAACAGGACAAAGATGACAGTTATCAACATAAACTACCAGGTTCTGAACAGACACAAACACAAATAAAGAGTAACATTTGTATTTTGTAATATACAATAACAAACTTATTATTCAGTTAAGCACTAGGCATGATGGGAAATGAGGCCATATGTTAGATTAGGTGATGGATTTTACATTTTCACCTGTACCAATGATATAATGTGCCTTGGAATAGATTTTATTAGGTGTGTTTGTAAGAGTCAAATTGTGTATGCACATGAGTTCTACTCGACATGAGTGACTACTATGGAGCGATGGCTTCTCTGAAAAACTTTTGCAGTTCAAGTCCGACAGCAGCACCATCAACTGAGAAACACAAGACGCCAACGTTTCCAACAGAGCACCAAGCGCCCACCAGGCTTCGGAAATATCACCCCGACTCTCTGGAATAGTTTGTGTGTGGGTGGCAACTTGATTATTCTGGGGGGGTTGTGACTTGAAATGGTTGAGAAACACTGATATAGAAGATCTGTCTGTCAAACTCTAGTCTAAATCCCCTCAACATTTCAATTGAAATGATGCTTACAGGGTGCATAATCCTTCACATTTCTGAAAGTCGCACTCCAATGATTTGGTTTTGCATGTTTATAACGTTGGACTTGCTGGAGGCAGATATCAAAAGCAAGGTCAACATTTGTTAATATATCCTGACTTTAAGTCTTTAAAATGGGCCAAGCTGCAAAAACACTGGGACCTGCCACTGCAAGAAACAAATCCATGTCTTTTCGTCTTCTTTGGACACTTTTCTTTCCATTAAATGAAACAATAATCCACAAGTGCATAAATGCAAGTAAAAAGCTGGAAATGAGATTTGACAATGTTTTCTTCATGCTAAGCTAAGCTAGGCTAAACATCCTGGATGTGGATCTTTGTGCTGAACTCACAGACAAGATATTGATCTCCTCATCTGACTCTGAGTAAAATGGTAAACAAGTGTATTTCCCAGAATGCCAGAGTGCTAAAACTGAATTGAGAGGCAAAGATAAATCTGATTTCTCTGTGTATGTACCACAGCTGCATTTTAAAACAGGTGTAAATATAATCCAGGTCCTGGGTGTATAACACTGAGCCCTTTTGTCTTTGATGTGATCAAATATCTGAGCACCTCCAGACGTGTTCCGGATGAGGTTTAAAACTTTAGTTCTGCAGCAGGTAGATGTGGATTTGATGCATTTCTACGTGATTAAAATCTGGTCACCGAGGACACGAGGTAGCGCCGGTGGTGGAATGTTCTCTGTGTCCACTGCACTGTGACATTTGATTAACTTCAGGAGCTGAAAATGGGGTTGATTGAGGTAAATCAATGTGAAAATCAGGGACAAGAAAGAGAAACAGAACAGAAAGCAAACAAAGAAAATGAGTCAAACAAGCTTTCTGCTCTCTCCTCGTCGCCCTGAGCGAAATGCTTCCTGGGATACATATGCAGAGTGAAAGCCATCGACATGCGAGGCAAAAAAAAAAAAGCGAGTGGGACTGTGCCAGAGAGATATTCTGCTGCAGCGAGCCCCTCTCAACTGTGGAAAAGTGCGATTGGTTACACATCCATTCAGCCGGGGCGCTACCCCAGTGATCCACCGGCGTATGTTCATTAAATTCTGCAGAGCTAATTAGAATCTATTTGACATCCGTGGGGAGACATTTGCACAGCTTGCAGAACTGCACAAACAATTCACGGGCACAAGCAGCCGTGCACACTGCAGGCAGTTTAAATGGGAAAAGATGCCGCTACAGCACGCAAGGTATTGTGCGGCAGGCTAAGTAAACAAAGCATGCGACTTCAGTCGACTTGAAATGTCTCATTAGCCCTAACTGTGCTTCTAATGGAAACACGTTTGGCTGTTACTCCTCCTTAAACAATAAAACGGCCAGTATTTGTCTTTGTTCATTTGTATTGTCAGACTGCTGACGCACCTCCTCACCGAAGGACCATCAGAATGAAAAATCCATGACTTTATATTTTTCAAGGCTTGTTCACTCTGATATTCATCTAAACCCAACCCTGATTTAGACAGGAGAAAGGTTAAGGCCTAAAAAATTCAAAAAAGAAGAATAAAGCTGTCTGAATCATTTCTAATAAATGAAAAGTAGAATTACTACCTCATTTACCTCAATTACCTGTCCAGACTCATATTAATGTTTGTAGTGAAGTCTTTAAAGGGATTTAATAAAAGATACAAATTGTATTTTTTTGGCAAAATGGAAGTTATTATATTGACGTGTCTGATTCCAATGAATAATTTCCAGAAAGAGACATGCTGTCTTCACTATTAGATATTTGTGTGAAATTTCCTGGTCATAGTTGGCGCACGAATTCCTGAGACATGGCTAAAAACATGTCCCAAATTCTAATGAGTTCCTCCTTAAGTCCAAATGGACATTTGTACAAAATTTGAAGAAACTCCCTCCACGTTTTCCTCAGGTATCACATTCGGGAGAATGGGACAGACATGAGGTCAAAGCGACCTTGAACTTTGACCTCTGACTATCAAAATCTGGTCAGTTCATCCTCGAGTCCAAGTGGACGTTTGTGCCAAGTTTGAAGAAATATCTTCTCAGTGTTGTCTCCAACCACGGCTGTCAGCAGCAACACAATAAAACTTATTACTCCAAATGTAACCACTTAATTACAATAACCTTCTCAGAAGGACGGGGGTAAATATTTGCTGTTAGCTTCTCTGTAAACTCCAGTTCATCCATGATACATCATTTTAGAGTGGATTGTGCACAAATGTGATATTGACATATTTTTTTATGTTAAGTCAACAAGTTTTGATTTTTGAGTTAATTTTACTAAAACTTTTAATTAATTAATCAATCCTATACAATATTAGTTCAGGAGCACTTGACAACATGTACATTGTACATACAATAATTGATTTTTGAGTACATTAGACTGTAATATATAGTGTGCATTGTGCATGTAAATAAACTACAAAAACAGGTTGATATAATGTGCCACAGTGTGTGTGTTGCTGTGCTCTCCGGTGCCCGGGTTCTGCCCCTCCCCCTCCCCCTCCCTGCAGCTGCAGTGATTGGCAGCAGCTGCAGTCAGTCTGCAATCAGGACCTGGTGGTTAAAAGCAGGGAGTCAGTGGGTCTTTCAGCAGACTGAGGTCTGCATGTGTGTTTTGTGTGTCACGTGTTTTGCTAGCTTCCCCAGCTAGGAAGGACACTCACTGGCACCTCATGCGTCTTACTAGATGCCCAGCAAGGACACTTGTTGTCTTTTGTGTGTCATTTGATTTAGTAGATCAATTAAACCTTTTATTATGTTTGCTTTACTTAATTTGAAGTTAACTTTATTTTGCGCTTTGTTTTTAAGTCAACAACTTTTGAATTTTGAGTTCATTTTTACTAAACTTTATAAAGCCCAGAAATAATTAGTTGAAGACCAACTGACGACACAAATTGTTCACGTGACATGTGGTTAATTTCTTGTTGGATAAAACTAATAATTTGTGTTCACGTCACATAACAAAAAGGCATTATTACGGTTTGCAGTGTTATGCTGAACACAAAAATGTTTTGCTGTAAACCCCAATTCATCCATGACACATCATTTTAGTGTTGAGTCCACAAACATGTGAGATTGACAAGTTCTGATTTGAGTTGATTTTACTACAACTTATAAAACTGTTTCAGCTTAATTAGTTGAATGAACAAAAAATATTGTAAAAAAACAGTTTAACATAAAACTACAGCAATTATCAACTTATTTTCTCGTACACAAGAGTCAGTAAAAATGAGTCAGAGCAGGGTTTGTTTTTAGAGTTTAGTTTTACTAAACTTCCCAGCATGCATTGTGTGATAGTTAAAACTCTCCTGAGACCATTCTCTACAGGTGGTTTGACATGTTTTCTCAAGTTCAGTTAACTTGACTTAAATAAGACTTTAAACTAAAACTAACAAACCTAAATTCACAAACCTACATTCTTAGGTGTAATCACTTCAAAATGATTTACAGTGCACATTAGATATTTTCTATGCACGCCATTTCCAATAAACTTTTATGTCGATTAGGCAAATTGATGTTTACAGTGATAGATCCCCTGTTAGTTCATTTTGACACAGGTAAACAAGACAGGTAATGCAGGATTCGCCTGCAGGCCCTTATCTTTAGTGCTGCATATTCCAAAACAAATTTACAATTAATCCAATTACCACAAACCAGCTGACACACAGAGTTAGGGGCCCCGGGGGAAGCCCACATTCGCCTGCCACTTTGGTGCTAACAGCAACCCAGAATCCTAATACCACTCTCCCTTAACTTACTTATGGTTTGAATATTTATACACAGTGGCGCTTCAAAACATCAATAGTGCATGAGAACAGAAGAGACTTTAGAATTTAGGGGAAATACTGAGCAACAGCAAACAGCAAGGAGTGAATCATTAACCATTGAACAGTTTAATGACAGTATGTGAAAATGCGTTGTTTGAGAAATTTTGAAACATCACATTATTATAATTATGTCTGAGCATCTCATTATTATGAGATTTTTCATATACTAATGTACCCACAAGTCAGTGGACACCTGACCATCACGCCTGTATGAGCTTGTTGGACGTCCCATTCCAAAACCATTTGATCCGTATTTGCTGTTACAATACCTGCCACTCTTCTGGAAGACTTAACACAAGAGTGTGTCTGTAGAAATTTGTGCCCATTCAGCCAAAGAGCATTTGTGAGGTCAGGTATGAGAATGGCTTGCATGCAATCAGCATTCTAATTCCTCCCAAAGGTGTTCAGTAGGGTTGAGGTCACGGATCTGTGCAGGCCAATCAAGTTCGTCCACATCAAACTCGTCAAACCATGTCTTTATGGGTCTCACTTTGTGCAAAGTCATGCTGGAACAGTAAAGGGCCCTTCCTCAAACTGTTGCCATGAAGTTGAAAGCGCCCGATTCGCTAAGATGTCTTTGTATCCTGAAGCATTAAGAAGAGCCTCCGCTGGAACTAAGGGGCCCTGCACAACTTTTGAAAAACAGCCCCAGGTTATAAAACTTCCACCAAACTTTACAGCAGGCACTATGCATTCTGGTAGGCCGTGTTCTCCTGGCATTTGCCAAACGAAGATTCCTCCATCACACTGCCAGATAGTGAAATGATTCGTTACTCAAAACAACATTATTCCACTGCTTTAGAGTTCAGTAGTGATATGCTTTACACTTAGCATTGCACATTGCAATGTGAGGCTTGAGTGCAGCTTCTTGGCCATGGAAACCCATTTCATGAAGCTTCCAACACACAGTTTGTGTACTGATGTTGCTTCCAGAGGAACGCAGTAGTGAATGATGCAACCACGCCTGGTTTTACTTGGGTGCAAAAGCATATATATTACACCTTTAATATGTTGCACTTTCAGTTTAACTTGGACTAACAAACACCGAGCGCAGAGTGGTAGATCACGCATCCATGGCGTCCACGCAGCCATCAGTCTACGCATCTGATTGGACATATATTCAGGGAACACAGACTGTGTCTTCTTGTGCGCCCTCTATTTTCGCTAATGTAGTGCAGCAGTGTAACATTCAAAAGGGATGAATGAAGGTGAATATAGATCAGCAGGTGTGGTGATTAGCCAGTCACCTCATTAGTCGTATAGCTCTGAAACAGCTGAGCCAATCAAACATAATAATGAGCAAACACAAAGCTTTATCTCAGGAAATGTTGGGTTGGTTCAGAGCATCATGACATGAACACACATCACCACAAATCTGCAGTCAAAGACAGATGGAGCATGATTTTCTGTCGGGTAGCTAGAATAATGATAGAAATAAAAATGAAGAATGATAATAATAACAGCCATCACAGTCGACCAGAGAAGATCTGGTAGGGCAAAAAAAAGTCAAGAACTGACTTGTAGAAAAGGCGACATTCTCTGTACCATGTTTAAAGTCACTAAGCTCTTCATGACTCATTCTAAATTCAGAACATTTCTCTGTAACAATGGTTTGGAGTTTCAGTTTAGTTTTTTCCTGTTTAATGTCCAAAGAGACCTATCTCGTGTCTTTTTTGACTTTACTTCCTGACTTTGTTTTTTTTTTTCCCCACCTGTTTTTGGTGGCACCTGTATTTCATTAGTTAATTAATTCCCTGTGTATGTAGTCGGTGCGTTTCCCTCATTTTATTGCCACTTTGTCTTAGTCCATCGTGTCAAACATCCCAGCGTATCACTGCTGTTCTCTCTTTTTTTGGGTCTCTGCCTTGTGTCTTCGACCTTGCTTGTTCCATGGACTTTGGATTTTGCCAGCTCCATATTGGCTTTGTTTGTTCTTACCGGACTATTTATCTGGTTTTGACCTGTGCCTGCCTGACCTTCCCGTAAGTCTTTTTTGTACCTTTTTGATTTTGTGCATTAAATCTTAAATCCAGCTATGCCTGAGTCTGTCTTTGGGTCCATTCTTTTGTTTTTATGCTACCTTGCTTGACATTCATGACATCTTTGGAGATCTCATGGCTATGCTGGCTTTTATGCACTTGTTAGCAATGGGTATGGCTGAAATTAAATTATTAAATTAAATTATGTGGGGAAAAAAGACATGAAAAACTCTAATTATTAGATAGTTGGACTTAGCTAGACTTAGCTTAACCCTGGGATAACAATGTGTTTGAGAAGGGGCCAGGTTATTCCAGGGGTAACTCTCAGCAGCCATTGACAGCGAATATTTATCATTGTTCATTTGTATTATTTGACAGCTGACTCACGGTCTCGCTGAAGGACCATCAGAATATGCAGTGTGAACAGCCTTGTAATGTTTCTCAGTGGATGTCTCATTTTATAATTAAAAGTCTGTAAATGAATGGGATCTTTCAGGTGATCAGGTTCTCAGCTGAGTGAGAACATGGCAGCAGAGAGCAGGAGCATCACAGTGGGAATAATACGTGTCACCCTGCTAAAGACTGAGCGTTGTTACTGCAGATGGAACACGAGTCAATCAAACCTCATCCCAGGTTGTTGTTGGGCTTTTTTACGCAACGCTGTGTCACTTTGTGTTTGGTAGATTCACCTCAATGAGCGCTGCTCAAACACGGCAGGGACGAGGCATAAAACACACGGTTCAGTGTCAGTGTAAACAAGCACAAAAACCTGGACAAATCACCTTGAAAAACAAACCGCAAACTCGCTTTGTCACATTCCAGTGTGGGGTGTGATGGCGAGATCCCGAGGCGTGCGACTCCCAGAGTGTTTGTCACTTCATAAATGTCAGTGGACTTGTCAAACTCCGACCATGTGTCAGTCCAAGTCAGGGCTACTTCCTTTTTCCTCCTCCTCTCCTTAACTTTCATCCGTGACGACGGGCCCCAGGCAGGGCTGCTGCAGCTCCGACACCCACATCATTAAAGCCTCATCATCGCAGGCTGTCCACGTGATGGTGCACACTCTCACTCAGGCTGTTAGCAGACTGACAGACCTGATGTACACTCTCATAAATAAAGGTTTACAAAATGGTGTTCCGAAATGTTCTACCCAAAAATATTGCATGGGTGGTAAAAGATCCTCAGCCTTCCCCATGTTTCAGAGGACTCAGTTTAAACATTCTTAGCTTTAATATAAATTGTTGAAAAAGATGGATGACCACAAGATACTGTTTTACATTCCAAGGGTTTCATCTACTACACACATGTGGGGGGGGGGGGGGGTTTTTTGGGGTA
>JAJHUR010023626.1:0-19409 GCA_027495735.1 Lutjanus campechanus | reverse complement strand
ATGGCTATCATAATGTTTCATTACTATTACTTGTGCTTTAATGTGTCTTTTGTTTGTTTTACTTTTAATACTGATATATATATATATAACTAGCAACTAGGAGTAGAAGTATAAAAACATATAAATACTTTTGGGCAGCTAAAAAATGTATAATATTAAAGAATACCCAGGACATTTCAGTTCACAATTGAACCATAAATGTAGTTCTAGTAACAGAATAAAATACTTTGTAAACAATAAAAACATTGTATTGTATTTAAGTCATGTCATGAATAGGTCTGCAACTAAAGGTTACCTTATTACAGAAACATACAAAAATTAAAAATACTATGAAAAAGAGTTCTCACCCAAATTTCCTCATCCTTGTTTATTACGTTTGACTCACTGGTCAAACTGGTTCTGACTTGTTTTTGCCCCACTTGGCCCCTTTAGAAAACCCTGGCTGCCCTCTACTGGAGAGAATACGTCATTCCTTAAACAATTACCTTGGCCTCGGTTACTGATTGGAAGACAGAAAACAGACCTCTGTCTCAAGTAAATGAAAAACACAACATGTAGCAGTTTAGAAAGCCTCTTTAATTGCAATAATACCAACATTTCACAACATGATTTCCATTCCAGAGGTGAAGACAGACAAACATTACAGAAGAATTGTTGGAGATGCTTTTTTTCTTCTTCTTCAAATTTTCAATGATTTCCTTTGTTTTTTAAGCGAGCTGTTATTCTTAAGTAACAACACATTCCTCTCACTTCCCAGCAGTGTGAGCCAAAAGCCACCCCTGAGCACAGCCTGTGAGGTGTTTACATCATCCTGACATAGAACTAGAAAACTGTTCATCTGATAAATCTACTCAATACCCGGCCACATATTAAATATCAGCCGGAGTAAAGTGTACATAGTTTACAGTGATGAAGTACATCCCTTCCTTCTGAATATGCTTTTGGTTTGCAACCTCAGCTACTTCTCCCTCAGCAAGCTGTGCTCTGAGATTACAGTGTGTGCAGTGAGTAATAAGCTACCCCACCACCCCATTTAAACTTTACCTTGAACATGAACAAAAACACTGAGTGATAAATGTAAAAATCAATGCATGTCCAGAGAAAAGCCAACCACCCTGCCCAGTAGAATGCAGCTGTATTTAAGGCTTTAGTGTGTGTTGGCAGTCTGCGCACTCACTAACTGAGCACATGCACGTTTTTTTTTCCAAAACTTCCAAGCTTCTCCGTCAATGATTCAACGAAACACACAAATGCAGTGGTTTATAATGTCTAGGCTTAAGTGTTTTTCTTTTTTTCATCTCAGTGCAAAATTGAAGAATTTCAGCACAGTCACGATCAAATGCCTTCAGTATGCGTCCATGAGTCTCCAATTGTGTTACTTGTCAAATTTTACGTGTATATCAAATTATTAAGCTCAAAAGCGTAGTCACGAGTACTAACTGCAGCTAAATTGATAGAATACATTTCAGCATATAAACCTTCATTATAAACTGAGGCGAGAGCGTGAGCATAATAAACATGAAGCACTTTCATTCTTAACCATTATAAAAACTTCTGCATAAAATACAATTCTATAGATTGAGATATTACTTTGGTCCCCTTCCAGTAATCTTGTCTTCATTTATGTATACTTCTTTCTTTGTTTTCTCTTTCTTCAATTAGAAAAATAGATCCTAAATCAGGACTATTATAATTGGAATGTTTCCTTATAAAAATATTTTACTTTTTTATTTTTCCCAGAGAATGAAAAAATGAAGCAAAACAAAAAATTTGGCCCAAAAATAACGTGTGTGTGTGTGTGTGTTTGTCAGCATGCTGATTGTCCCAGGTTACTAACTTGTGTGTGTGAACGTGTGTTAAGAATGCATAGATTGTCAGTGTTGAAGAGATCAGCTGAATCTCTAGTTTCAACAACATTCTCATGTTTGTGTTCCTCTCCGGTCAGTACGTACAGTAATGTGTGCTCATATGTGAATTTGGGTCGGTCTGTTTATGATGCAGTTCTGCAGGAGTCGCGTGGCACTGCGGCTCTTCACTCAGGCTTGGGCTCAGCGGTCTCGCTCTTGGGCTCGCTCTCCTCGTCGCTTTCGACACCGCCACGGGGAACAGTGCGGCGTGGAATGCTGAAGGGGAGGTCGCCACGCCTAAAGCAGAAAATAAATAAAACCGTGACCAAAATAATTACCAACTATGTTTATATGCACCAGGGGCCTCTTTACACAAAGTTCCAGTAAAAACCTCATAATAACCATAATTAATAAATAGGAAATTGATGGTTAATTTAGTTGATAACTATTTTATTGCTTATAAACATCCATAAATCATTTATTAATAAATTGGAAAAGGATTCCATAATGTGGTCTCATGATTGGGTGATAATTCAAGGACTGCTCCAACTTAACTATCAGTGTAGAAAACTGAATAAAACATGGAAGGTGCTGGTTCTCTACAGTCCCTTCTCTCACCTGAGCTTGTTCTTGAGGGTGGTGACTTCACGGGTCATGGTTTCTGCTGACTCAGTGGCATCCTCCAGTTCCCTCTGCAGTTTCCTTCGGTTGGCATTGGCTCTCTGAGCCTCTTCCTCAGCCTCCTCCAGCTGACGCTTCAGCTGCTTCATGCGAGCGTTCAGCTTGTCGGCCTATAATTTCAAAACAGATGATGTCAGATGAGGTGCGTTCTCCCAGATGTGGGCTACAATAAGGCAATGCTGATCTTCATAATGCATCTGTACTTAAAATTCATTGTTAATTGATTGTATAGAAACAAAGCTACTGCAGAGGAGCTGCCTAATATTTTAATCTGACAGTATTTACGTCACTAGCTTATTTTGGCACCATAACAATTTTATTTATATCGTAGATAAGTGACCAGGAATGTGGACAGTACAGATGTAGAGCTACAATTCTCAGAGAAGTCAGAAGAGGGAGACAGAAACAGCCACTGTAAAGCTCTTGTGATGCTCATTAGCTTGACAATGGTGATGGAAAACCCCTGACCTGGTCCTTGTGCTGCTCTGTGTTGCGTCTCTCGTCGTCCACCTGCAGGATGACTTCCTTCAGTTTCTTCTCTGTGCGTCTCACAAGCTTGGTGGCAGCCTGCCTCTCCCTGAGTTAAGAGCATAACATTGGTCACATGTACTGTCGACTAGTGTCATCTGGTGGTGGAGGAAGTGTTTGGATCCTCTATTTATGTATAAGAAACACTGCTGCAATATGAAAAAGCTCCAGGTACAAACTGAATGCATTAAAAAATAACAACTTAAGTACAAAAGTATTATCAAAATGTACTTAAACAAGCCAAGAGTAAAAAGTACAACCAAAATAACTAGCAGTCAGAGTAAGGGTGGTGTAAAAGGTACAATATTCCTGTCTGAAATATATAAGTAAGCTTTCACCTGGTCTCCATGTCCAGCTGTTCCTCCAGCTGAGCAATCTTTGCCTCCAGGGCGGCGATGCTGGCCTTGTACTTGGATTTGACTGTTCCCTCCAGCTCCTGCAGCTTCAGTTTCAGCTCCTTGTTCTGACGCTCCAGCTGGGCACGAGCCCCTTCCACACGCTGAGCACTGCTGCGCTCTGCTGTTAGCTCCACATTCATCTGGTCATTCTAAAGAGAAAAAAAAGGATGGGGGCCCCATTTACTATGACTCAACACTGACTGTCTTAAAATCCAACCATCTTCAAGCCAATAACGGCAAGGAATCATTGGCTATGATTACATGCACGAAATATGTACTTAATTTTACAGGTAACCAATTTCATATTAAGTAGGTGCAAAGAGCAAGTAACATGTTTGAAATTTCTATGAAATCACCACCAAATTACCCAAACATTTATCCCCACATTTCCATATATTTTCCAGAAATCAGCTCATTAATGATACTATTTATGTAACACAGAGACCTCATTTACATCTAAAATTCACATCGAGCAGCAGGGAATGAATTGTAACTGCTTATATATGTACGATCCCCAAAAAGTAATTAAGCTGTAACAACTGACTTCAATTTAGTGGCCTGCTCATACGAAGTTAGACAGAAACTAGCTGGAAATTAAGCTGCAACAATTCAGTTACAAACCTGTTATGCAGAAGTTACATATAAAGTAAGCAGTTAAAACTCATGCCCCTGCTGGCCTGACGTCAATATCAGATATAAATAAGGTCCCTCTGTTAAAACCTGTTCTGATAAACACTATAACCAGCTGCTCTACACTCGTCTCCACAGACCTGCAGCATTGCTTTCTTCAGCCTGTCGTTGGTCAGCTCAGTGTTGCACTGCTCCTCCTCCAGCTCTTCCTCCAGCTGAGCAATACGAGCCTCCAGCCGCCTCCTCTCCTCGACAACCTGAGCACTGAGAGATGAAGACAGATAAGGCGATAAGAGGTGGTGCACACAGACAGTTTGGCCATTTTGCTGCAGTTTGATAAGACATCTTACTTCTTGGCGGCCTGGTTGTTGATCTCATCCTGCAGCTCGTCCCTCTCCTGCTGGGCCTGTCTCTTCATTCGCTCTGCAGATGCCAGCTCCTACACAGGGATGAATGAGAACAGAGCATTGAGTTTAAGTGTAAAACAAAGGTGGGGGAACAGAACAGAGAGTTGAGGGGCAAAGCATGCTGACCTCCTGCATCTGGAGCATGTCAGCCTCCATGCCCTTCAGCTTCTTCTCTGTCTCCTTGCTCTGGGCAAGGATCTCCTCTCTGGACATGCGAGTATCCTCCAGCTCCCGGATAAGGTCCTTCATCTGGGCCTGTGGGAACAAACTACATGGTTAGTATTCAAAGACAGAGCTGCAGCATTTTTGTTGCATTGAGGATATTCCAGCACAGACTCACTTGGAGTTTCCTCAGCTGTTTCAGGGCGTCATCACGGTTCTTGTTGGCCATGTCGATGCCTGCCTCCAGCTCCTTCAGGTCCAGCTCCAGCTTCTTGCGTGCGGCCACAGCTGCAGAGCGCTGCTTCCTCTCATCCTCCAGCTCCATCTCCATCTCTCGCACCTGAAGAAATCACATTTGAGTTCAGCCACTCCCCATTACCCAGAATCAAGATACTGCAGCTGCAGTACAGCAGTGTTTTCATCGAAGTCCTTTGAAATCTGTACATAAAACTAAGGGTTTAATTTGAACTAAGTCACTGACTTCAGTCAATGTCAAGTGTTTCAATTTTGTCAAATAAAAAGCAACAAAAACAAGAAAATTGATCTGAACTGAATTGTGTCTGTTGTCTAGTACCTGTTTGATCAGTGACCTCTTCTTCTCCTCGCCCATCTCGTCACGTCCTGCCAGGTCCCTCTCGTGCTGGGCTTTCATTGCCTGCATGTTGACCTCCAGACGTAGCTTGGCGTCCTCTGTGGCCTGCAGCTCATCCTCCAGCTCCTCCAGCTGAGTCTTCATCTCCTCCAGCTGCTGTTCATATGAACGTTTAGCCTTCTCCAGCTCGTGGACCTGCAGGAACGGAAGACGAAGATTTGTGATGAGAATGTCGGTATGAACAGGATGACGCAGGGACAAACACAGATACATCGCTGAAAAGGACAGTCTCCACACTTACGTTCTTGCCAACGTCATCCTTGGAGGATACCAGGTCCTCCATTTCAGCCCGCAGCAGTTTGTTGTTGCGGTCCAGTTCCTCCTTGATGTCCATCAGAGACTCCAGCTCACGGGTTAAAGCCAGCGCCCGGGTCTCCTTCTCACGAGCCTCGGCTTCAGCTCGGTCACGCTCCTCTGCGTAGCGGGCAGATATGTTCTTCTCCTCTGCCAGCATCTACAAAATATCAGGATGACAGTGTCAACTCTTAATCCTTGAGTCTATGATGTAGATACATTTCACACACGCTATAAACACAATATCTCACCTGGTCAAACTTCTTCTGCTTCTTCTCCAGGTTGGAGACAATCTGTCGGAGGTGGTCCTGGTCTACCAGCAGGTCGTCCAGCTCCTGCTGGAGACGCGTCTTGGTTTTGTCCAGCTTCTCATAGGCAGCACATTTCTCCTCCAGGCGCTGGTTTGTTCCCTCCAGGTCCCTCTGAAGTCTCTTCTTTCCCTCCTCAGCGCTCTCCAGACAACCTGCATCTTGCTCCACCTTCTTCTTCATATCAGCCAGCTGTTGGGAAAGAGGTGGTGTCACTCAAACATTCAATGCTGTGAGGAACTGGTTTCATTATTGCAGCAAAACCCAAGAATTAACTGAGCGGGTTAAACTTATCCATTGAACACTTACTGGCTCGAATAAATAATGAATGAAATTGGATGTAGTCTGGAATATTTTTTCTTTTCATTAAGAGCTCAGTACATTTAAGTATATATTGGTGCATTTATAAAATATTGTGAGTAGTGTAATTGAGTGGCTTTCTGTTTTTGCTTTGTTTTTTTCTTTGTTGTGTTTCTTGGTTCTGTTGTCCCTTTTTGGATATGAATGTCTGGAAAAGTTGACCTATAATAAGACATTTATAAGTCTTATATTTGCATGTAGAATTAACTTATATGACTGAAAGAAATGTGATGATCATGTGGAGAGTCTGAGGGACACATTCACGTGTTTATTCTTACCTGAGCCTGCACCGTCTGAAGCTGCTTCTCCACATTTCTCTTGGCTTCTTCTTCCTCCTCCAGCTGTTCTCTCAGGCTGTTCTGTTCATCCTCCAGCTGCCGCAGACGTGTGCCCTGTGACAGCTTCTGGCGTGTTTCTTCCTGGAGTAGCTCCTGTTGTGGACAGACGTGTAAAGCTGAATTATATGTAGCAGATTGATTTAAAAGATTTTATTGTCTAAAATATTTAAGCAATTTTGACCCTTAAAAAACTAATTCAAGTCCCCTTCCACTTAATTGTTGCTGTGATTGTTGCTGTGTCCATTAGATAAACTTTTGAAATGAAAAATATTTATAGGCAAAAGAATTTTTTTATGAGTGAGAAGATGCAACAGGATCACTTTTATTTAAGAACTATAGGATACAAATCGTCTTAAAACGTGGCTTTAATAAATCACAGCTATAAAACAAAAACAAACTGATGTTTTTTACTCTATAAGAGCACAAAAGAAGATATATTTTCACAGCACTGATTTGAATCATAAATTAAATAAAGTGAATGAATCCCTCATCTGTGCCTGTCATTATACCACAAATGGCAAGCTTACAAGATTAAACCAGACAATACAGTCCATTACAGGCATTCCTCAGAGGACAAACCTAAGATTTTTCCAATTTTTTCTGGCTACACACGTTTATTTAAAAAAGAAAAAGAGCTACGATTTGTTTTAGGGTGAAAGATAAACAAATTAAAGTTTATATATTGTCAGTTAATATATTTTTGATCAACTATCATTCTTACAAACAGGAAACATCTCATGGAAAAATCAATCATTGATTAATCATCAGCACCTCTAGTTTTATTTTGTTTCAGACCATGGTAGTTTTATCTTTGCACATACAGGAAGGGATAAACGGTGTGCGTACCTGAACATCCTGCAGCTGAGACTCCACAGTGGAGTAGTCTTTTGCTGCCTTGATGGACTTTCCCTCCACCTCAGTCAGCATGCCGCTAACATTATCCAGCTCAGTCTGTGGACAACAGGACAACAGATGAACCACTGAACAGAAATGACACGTCATCTACAATGTGTTCAGTTGAGTTAATAAAGACTCAGATTTAGCAATGTTATCACATTAAGGTCATCTTTTACTGACCGCAGTGGGAATAATCAACGTAAGAGGTGTAGGTGCAAGCAGCATCGATTAAACAACCAGAAAGCCCTCAGGCTTCAATGAGATGTACCTGCACTTTTGCCAGTTTCTCAGCCAGCTCCACCCTCTGGCGCTCACTCTCTGAGTGTCTGAGCTGCAGCTCCTGGACCTGGCCTTCAGCCTTCTTCCTGCGATGCTCCGAGTCCGTCTTACCCTGCATCAGCGTCTGCAACTCAATGGCTAGCTCGTTCCTCTCAGACTCAAGAGCCTGCTTTGCCTTCTCCATGGACACTTTGTTCTGCAAGGAGGGACAAGTATTAATTACGTTTCTGCAGTCAAAAAAACAAAAAAACAAATGTGAATAAAGTAGAAATTAAAGTAGTTTGTTACCCTCTTAGCCTGCTCCAGCTGCTCATTGAGCTCGTCAAAGGCCTGGCCATGTTTCTGTCTCATCTCAACCATTTGCTGTTCGTGCACTTTGGCGTCGTCCTCCAGAGTCTTTTTAAGATGTGCCACCTCTGTCTCACGCTTGGTCCTGAGCAGGGACAGAAAAGGGTTTAGTCTGCTTGTGCTGAGACTCAAAGTAATGGCACATAGTGTAAATGGGCAGAGGTTTAACTGTTGTAGCTATTCCTTGTACAAAACCTACCTAAGTTCTTGCTGAGCAGCGGTGGAGTCCAGAGTGTCCTCCAGCTCGGTCTTGAGGGCCTCCAGCTCTTCTCCAAGGTCCCTGCGGTGTTTCTCTGCCTTGGTGCGAGCCTGCCTCTCCAGGTCCAAATCCTCCTGCAGTTCAGAGAGCTGAGCCTCCATCTCACGGATCTTTTTCTGGGCCAAGTTCTTCTGCGCTGCCTCCTCCTCAATCCTTCAGGCAGGAACAGGTCAACATAAATGAGTAAATGATGCAGGTGGTGGGGAATCTTTCCATAAATCTAAATTTTCTGATTACAAACCATCTTTTTTAATTTTTGAAAATGAAATCAAGGGATCTTTGTCAATAAATACATATATATCATTAATTTGTTTAAATTGTATAATACCACTCCTGACTGATGGAATGATTACAGGGTTTCAATAGCAAACAGACCTGGCCAGAGCTGCCTGGAGCTCTTCCTCCTTCTTGGCTAGTTGGGCACGGAGCTCAGCAATCTGGGCCTGCAGCTCCGCAATCTGATCATGAATCTCAGTGAAGTCGCCTTCCAGCTTGCGTCGGTTCTTCTCCAGCTCCTGCCGCTGCTTCTCCTCCCTGCGCAGGCGGTCTGACAGAAAAAAAAAGAAGAAATACAAGAAAAAAAGTTAGAAATGGTGATAACACCTTGTCCTGTTTGTGTTATGTGTATTTATGAAAATGATTGCATGTCCCCATCGTGTTCTCTTCCTACCCTCCAGGTCAGTGATCATGGCCTCATGTTTGGTCTTCAGTTTCTGCAGGCTCTTGGATTTCTCCTCCTCCTCCGCCAGGTTGGTGGTGAACTCGGAGATCCTCTCCTCCAGCAGCTTCTTCTCCTGTGTTCATAAACAGGGTAAATGTATGGAAGAGTATTAGAGGGGCATGAGGGGGAAAAACATACAAGAGGAAGATTTCTTTTCTTTTCCATTTTGAGAATAAAGTTGAAATGTTCAGAATGACGTCAAATTTCAGTGTTGGATTTTTTTAGGGGGGATTTTGAGAATTAAGTAAAGTAAAGACAGAGAGTGAAGACAAAATGCTATTTAAACTTTATTCTCAACATTTTGACTTTTTCCTCAATTCTAAAAATGCAAAAATAAAAAATCTTCTTCCTGATTTATTTTTTCTAATGCCCAGCCCTGGTATTCTTCCATAGTGACTGAGAGCAGATTAGCAGAAAAACTTTGAGTTAAGTCAGTGTGCTCACTTATAACAAGAAGAATAAGTAATCACAATTCCAATAGACTAATCATAATGTTCATCTGAATGGTTGTTGTTCTTTTCAGCCTGACCTTGTTTAGTTTGTTGTTCTGGTCATCAAGAACCATAACATCCTCTTCGACCTTCTTCATCTTGGCCTCCAGGGTGACCTTCTCCAGCTGGAGCTTCTGTCTGGCTGCCTCCTCCTCATCCAGCTGCTGCTCCAGGTCCTGTGTGCAGAAAAATGACAGGAAAAGTTAGCAGGGAAAAACAAAAAATGAGTACTCTATAAACTATGTTGTATAAAGTGTGAATTCCTGTTTCAAATCAGTGGGTGTATAGAGCGATTGAGCTTTTCCTGCTTACTGAAATATTTTGCTGCATCTTCTTTTTCTCTGTAGAGAGGTGAGAAGCACGCTCTTCCTCCTCCTCCACACGGGCCTCCAGGTCGTGGAGGATCTCCTCCAGCTCCTGCTTCCTGGCAGCCAGACGGGCTCTCATCTCCTCAGCTTCGGCACAGAGTTCTGTTTCTGCCTGAAGCTGCTCCTGCAGGGCCATCTTCTCCGCATTCAGCTGCAAGCAGAGCAAAAAGAAGACTTTAATATCTCACAAAATGAACTTTTTTGTCATTTACTTTTTTATTGTTTTTGTTTTAAAGAACACTAATGGCCAAAGTGATACACGTGTGCTAACTTGGTACAAAACACTTCTTTAAAGAGAATAAAGTACAAAGTAAACCGAAAAAACATCTCTCGTGTAACACATGGGTAAGCCCTTTTGACCAATCTTCAATGAGTTATGTTTACATTTGTTTCTCTCTTTCAAACACTTTCAAGGTACTTAAACCATTAATTTCAAAAGCCTTTATCATCACATCTAAATTGTTACTAAAAATGCAATTGCAAATTCCTTTAAACTCACACCAGTCAATGTTTATTGTCACTTACCAGCAGTTCATATTAAATTTGTATGTTTTTATCATGATTATTTAATGGTTGCCACCAGAGTAAGAGATCGACAGAGGACTTATCTAGCTATGAATGACAAATGTGATGACGGGATCATTTCATTTCAAATATGAAAAGATTTTTAGTTTACATGAGTAACTGTATAGGTCAGGGGTGTCAAACTTACTGCCTCTTTTTTAATCTCTCTTATCTCAAGCTGTTAATCGCCCGTTTTGTGAATCTGTGAACGCTAGAGATTGTTTTACTTCTTTATGCTAAAAAAAAAAGGGGAAAGATTTGGAGGCACTGTAATTTATAGGTTATTTTCCAAACTTTCAAGACTATGCGAACCCTGTATAAACATTAAAGCAAAGCATCCTCCATCATCTATCTATCATGGAAGGGCAGAGTGCCCATATCCTGACGTGAAACAGAAAATGAACTTAACTGAGACAGCGGTTTCTTAATGTTTACCTGCTGCTGTTTTTCCTCCATATCCCGGATCTGCTGCTCAGCATACAAGTGCTTCTCCTTCACTTTACTCAGCTCTTCATCCTTGGCCAGCATCTCTTCCTCCTGCCTGCTGACCTGCAGCAGAGGCTTCACCTGAGGACAAAATGGTGAAAAGAAAGGGAGTTACAAAAGACGAAAAACGGAAAGATGGACATGGTTGTGACAAGTACAGTGACCGAAATGTTGGTTGCGATGTTGGAGGAGACTGAGGTTCACCTTGGTGAAGAGCCTCCACCACTGCCAGTTCCTGAGTTTAAGATAAGCGGCACAGTTCCTCTGGATCACCTTCATTGCAGTCAGCTGCTGCTGTCTCTTGGCAAAAGCCCTGCAAAGCAACAGCAGACACAGACTCAGACAATCCTACTTCATAGTACCATGCAGTATAATGGAACAAACAAGTACATAACATTATGTTATACATAATATAAACACATACTGTATGTTTGAAATTATTGTGAGATTTCAGTAAGCTGTACATTAGAGTTCACTGGGGACAATATCTTATGACAACAAGGGACAACAAAGGTGGACATGCTGAAAAAAAAAAATCCTAAAAAATCCTGACAACAGTAGAGTCAGAGAAAGTGGCGATTGTCTCTTCTTACTTGCGGGCCACGTAGCCTCTGCACCAGGCCTGGAAACTGATGATGATGTCAGTGATCTTCATGTCCCTCTCCTCTTCCAGGTGAGCCAGGACTCCTGCTCTGAAGAACACTTTACTCTGGCCGATCCGGTACAGGTTGGGATCCAGCTCCAAGCTTTTGATCTGACAGGACAAAACGCACAGATCAATCACAGTGCACACTGTGAAGGCACTAACTGCTGTGGAGCTTGGCTAAAATTCTGTGGACCGCTTACCATGAGCACACAGGCCTGTTTTCCATCCATGAAGCCCTTGGGGATGGCATTGGGAGTGAGGATTTCATACCTTGGAGAGGAGAAGGTGATAGGATTTTATTATTTCTTGTACATACCCATCAGAGAACAAGACATACTGGGAACAGTGTCTTAATTTTGTTACCTCTGTCTGAACTCCTGGAAGACGATGCGGTTGGGGAAGCCCTGTCTGCAGATACGGATCCCCTCCAGCACACCATTGCACCTCAGCTGGTCCAGAACCAGGTGGGGGTCCAGCTTACCAGCCTGAGAAAGGGGAGCATTTGCTGATTAGTAGTGTGGCAAAACAGCCCAACAGCTCTCTGCTGCATAATAGCTTACAGAACTTTTCCACCACAAAGTTCCAGGAACTATGGAACCACAGGAACTAAACTCAGGACCTCAAAGTCCCTTTTGCACATTCTTGTTTGCGTTTCCACCACATCTGAAGACTTGTGTTCGTATGAGGACCCAGCGCTGATTCTACGTACATGTGAATCATGAGCCAAGTCCCGGAGGGGATGCCAAAACAGCACAATTGTGGCTGCAGGAAGAAGGGGTGATGACTGGGCTGCATTTTTACTTAGCCTTGAATAAACTGTTTTATTTATTAGCAGTTCTCAAATAACAAAGACTAAAGGTTATTGCCATGTTTAATCTAGGCTTGCAATGTCCATAAAACGTTATAAAATCTCTTATAAAATCTTATTTTGTCAGTCTAGAATCCAAAGATATTCAGTTTAATATGCTAATAATAATTATCACAGGGGTTTAATTCTATAGTTAACAGTTGCCAGATTTTTTGCCCAGTATGGCATTTTACTTGCCTCAGGAAAATGAGCAATCCTTATTGTTGAGCCCTGCATCAACTGATAAAAATGTGAGAAGTAGATTCGCAGCAGAGACAGAGAGAGCTCATGTGGATAAGGGGGAGAGGGAGCGTGCAAATATGGACAGAAATGTCAACATGAGATAAAAACTCTTTGATCATGAATCGTAACGTTGCTCTAAAATTCTGTGGATTATCAGTGAAGTCTGAGCTACACTGGAGCCTCTGTTACAGTGACAGACAGATGGATATATCTGAGTTATATACGCTTGTCTCCTCTGTGAAATGTCTCTATCCCCACTGCGCTGCACTATGATGAACTGGCTGTGAGTCTCATGTATTGGCACATCGTCCAGGCGCCGTCTCTCCTTCTTGATCTCCCTGCAGTTTTCATGCATTAGTTTCGTGTTGCTGACTGTAGTGAATGCGGCTGCTTTGACATACAGTAGGCTGATGTTAAAGTTTGTAGTTTGCTGAAGTGCAAAACGTTCTCTAATTGTCCGTAGCAACGTTTGTTGTAGTCCAGTTGCCTATAACAAACCTTGCTACGAATACCATGACCTGGATGACTGAGAACCTTCACAGACACTTCTCTAATTGTCGTTAATAATATAAGTTAGCCTGGCCATTCAAGTTCATACAAAAAACATGAATATTGCGCATCAATTAGTATGGCGCCATCATATAGAATGGACGTCTCTCCCGCCCCAAAGTGTAAAGGACTTTCAGTGTCCCTGCTAATGATCAATCATAATAATCACTATGACAGGCTGATGTATCAGTCTAAATTGACTCCAATGTTTGAGTTAATTTAAATGAATGAATGAAAAGGAGAAACACAGAGGAAGAGTTTAACCCCTGCAGCAGGATTTTTTTAAGCACATGGAACTATCATACAGGAACTTAATTTAGTCCCTAGGTTTAGTTCCTGAGTTTTTCAAAAGGTATTTGTTCCCCTGGAAAAGTTCCTGTGGTGGAAACTCTCTTATAGATGCCAGCATTTCTACCTTTTTCTCGTGGTTGGGGATGATGCAGCGAACAAAGTTGGGGTTTGTGTTCCTCAAAGTGGCCATGAGCTTGGACAGCTGCTCCTTGTACAGCTGGCCCACTGTGCGGAACATGCCTTTGCGAGCCTTAAAGGCACCAGGCATCTCAGACATGCCAGACACCTTATCCAGACCCACAATGCGGTCCACTGCAAGAGGAGGAAATAGACAGAAACAGAAAAACAGAGAAATGGAGAGAAGAGAGATTATGTAAGAAGCCAGTGGATTTTCAATTAATTATTTGAATATTCAACCAGGCAAACTCAAACCAAATGCATGTCACAAGGAAGAATGAATATGACCATTGTCTCTCCACTTCCTCTTGGTAAACACACACCAGGAGAGAGTAGATGCAGTTCATAATACCAGGACAAGTGAAACACCACACAAAAACGGAGTGAATGCAGAGGGAAACGGGTATCAAGAGGAGGATGACAGAGTGGAGTCACAAAAAAGCCAGTGAAGCGTGGAGAGATAACACACCAAAATGAAAAAAAAAAATGTCAGTGCAGTGAGTCAACTATTAACACTGCCAGTTTGTAGTTCTCTGAGTGGAAACTATGTGTGATAGTTTGATATTTGTGTGTGTCAGGAAGGTGACAAAGTTGGACGGTTGCAGTGGGCATGTATTTTCGTGGTGATCAAAAACAACCAAACCAAACCCATGCAGTATATACCCATCGCTGCAGTACCCATGACCAACACCAGGAGTCCCCAAACAACACTATTACACAGAGGGAGAAAAGCAGAGTTCAATGACAGAGCATCAAGTGGTAAGATGACCAGAAGATTTTGTTACTGCACACTTACAGCGGGTTAAAGGGATAATTCAGATTATTTGAAGACAGGTTGTATGAGGTATTGATAGTCAGTCTATTATCTACAGTAGATGCCAGTGGACACGCCCGAGTTTGGAGAAGCAGCGGGAGTGCTGGTATAAGAGGCAAAGCAATGAACTGCTGTGGACAGGGTCAGCAGCAAAATGTATTTTAACCACCAAAATAAAATAAAAAAATCAATATCAGTTACAATTTATGCTATATTTAGAATATTTTTACTGATTTACCTTGCCGTCAGACAAAGTCTCACAATAATGCAAACAAACTAAAAGTGAGGCAGTTGTAGACCAGAAACTCGTGATAGTTGGCTTATACAGCTGCTGTTTCCTGTTGGAAAAGGCTGTTTGACAGCATGGTAAGGCAGTGAAAATATTAATATAGCATACACTTAGACCAATGTTTTTAGGTGGATCTTACAGTGGCTAATATGTGCTGTCTACAGCAGTTCATTGATTAGTTCAGTGCTGGGCCACCTCTAACCGAGTGCGTGCCGACCACCATCTACTATAGTTAACATACTGACTATTGATAAGTATCTCATACAAGCCTACTTCAAATAGTCTAAACTATCCCTTTAAATACACGGAAACTACTTACAAAATCCTAAACTTTGGAAAGTTTAAACCCAAAACACAAGTTTGAACATGTAGGAGACGAGGATGGATGGCAGAGAGAATTCATGGTGAAAAAGAGCATGTTGAAACAGACAGCAGGAGTAAGAGGGAAAGACTAAATAAATGAAAAGAGAAACCTTGTTGTCACCTGAGTCTGAGTGTAGAATTGGAAAACGGTGATAAAAATAGGCTCTCTGACAATTCTGTACCTCTGAGACCCAGTGAAAGAAAAAAATGACAGACAAAATTGGGCCATACAGAGGAAGAAATGGATGGAAACAACAGGTGGGATTTGAGAAGGTAAAAACAAAGGTCCACACACCAGACAATAAAAGAGAAAGAAAGTACTATGAAATGCAAAAACAGAAACAGGAAACATGAAATATATTCCCACATAAAGCACCACCACCAGAGCAGCAGGGATTCCCGAATTGACACAACAACTTTAACATCTGCCTCAACTTACCGTCCCTCCATAGCTCAGAGACAAACTTGTCAGTGGACTGGTTGAGTAGAGTAGCAACGCTGTCATTCAAGGGGTCCATGTTCTTCATCAGCCACTCATCAGCCTTGTAGTCCACCTGAGGAGTAACATTAGGCAGGAACTGAGTTACTATTTTCACATACCTCTCGAAGATTATTAAAGTTTGAAACTGGACAAACGCATGACAGAAAAGATTCATGGCAAATTAGGAAAAAATGTATGAATCAGAATGAACTCTGCATGTTTACCTTGCCAGCATAATGGATGATACAGAAATCTGCTTCATCCTTCAGTTTCTTGGGCTTGAAGAACTTGGGGTGGTTGCCCTGCTCCTGGAGCACCTTCTCCACAAAGCTCTTGTCTGTAGCTTTGGGGAACCAGCACTCCTCATCCAGCAGAGCGAGGATACCAGGGGGGCTGGCCTGCATGCAGAGGGACAGTACAGATCTTACTAAATGACACAGAAGTACTTAATAAACAAAACAAAAATAGCAATATTTGACAAAAATAGACTGAAATGAAAGCTTGACAAGTGAGTATGGTTTCCAGACTCACGGGTTTCTCAATGAGGTCGATGCAGGGCTGCAGGTCCAGGCCAAAGTCGATGAAGCTCCAATCAATGCCCTCCCTCTGGTACTCTTCCTGCTCCAGGATGAACATGGTGTGGTTGAAGAGCTGCTGCAGCTTCTCGTTGGTGTAGTTGATACACAGCTGCTCAAATGAGTTCAGCTGAAAGGAAGCAGACGAAAAATGCTTAAGAACACTATTGATCAACAGCACAAATAAAATGCAGATAAGGTAGGATTTTTTACACATGTATAAGCTATGCTATGATATAAAGTACACTGTTAAGTCATGTATAGCTCGCCTCACTTATTCACCTCAAAGATCTCAAAGCCAGCGATGTCTAGGATGCCGATGAAGGAGGCTCCCTGTCTCTTAGTCTTGTCCAGAGCTTTGTTGATCCTCATGACGAGCCAGCGGAACATCCTCTCGTACGTGGCCTTGGCCAGGGCCTCCACAGCAAACTCTGCCTGCTCTTGGGTCTGGGCCTTCTGGACATAGTCTCTGCCCACCTTGATCCTGGGTGTCAGAATGGCCCTGGTGAAGTCTGTGACATTCATGCCCATGAGGTGACTCACCTTCTGGGCAGCTGTAGCAGAGGAGGCAGGAGAAAGAGTGAGCAGCACAGTAATGGTGGAGTTGACAGGAAAAAAGAACCATTTAAAACATAACTGGAGAACTTTACTCCCCAGAAATCATACACCCAGATTAAATAAAATAGAAAAATAAAATTCAAGAAGTACAACTTATGGAGAAACTGACGCACAAAGTAAGGAATATGGAACATGTGCTTGAGAAAAGGTGGTTTTTAGATGATGGGAAATTATAACCACATCATCAAAATGACCACTGACCACACCCTATAATTAGTACGTACGCTCAGGCATGGGCATATATATGTATATTTGTGTATGCATATATTGTATATATACATGGGCGAATGCACAGATATAAAGATGTGAATGTATCATGTCTCCCCCTTTTCTTTTTTCTTTCTTGTTGTCATTCATGTCTGCTTGTTTAATTTCAAATTAGCATTTTTTTGTGTGTGAACTGTGAATTGAGAATCAGCTAAGCTGCATGTATGAAAATGAAATATTTTAAAAAGATATAACTGCAGGATCATCAACTTTTTGCAGGGTTCCCACACTTTTTCCAAAGTCAAATTCAAGCACTTTCCAAGCCTTTTCAAGCTGCATTTCAAGCTTTTCCAGCAGCTTGCAGGTGTGGTAAACTACATATTTTATACAAAATGATCATTTCACTTCTTCATCACATTAAATCTGATGTTATAAACAATCAAAATTATATTTTGTTGTCCAAAAATCCAGTCATACTGGAGGAAGGTGGCTAACGAGATAAACAAAATAATGGGAGTGGAATTAGATTACTCTTTTGTCACCTTATATCTTGGCAAGATACCTAAAACACTCCCACGCAAAGACAATTACTTATTGAAGATACTTTTGGCAAGTAGTAGGAAAGCCATAACCCGAAAATGGTTGCAGGCTGATCCTCCAACATTGGACCAGTGGTGTGGAATTGTGAAAGAAATCTATTGTATGGAGAGACTTACTTTTGTTTTAAGACTTGAGTTGGAGAAATGTACTGAACACTGGGAAAAATGGATTATGTATGCACTCTGTTCAGAAAAGCAGGACATTGTACCATGTTGAATGGAGATAATTGTATTGTGACTTTAAATGTAACACCCATGATAATCTCATGTTCTTTGTTTTTATATTTCAAATAAAAGGGAAAAAAAAAATTATATTTTGTGATAGAATTCTACTAAAGGGTGACAAATCAAAGGAAAACAAAACGTTTAATTTTTAAAAATCTGCCACCTGTCTGTAAGTAGACATGGCATCTTATTTAACCTGGCAGAACCATTATAATATACAATAAAACAATCACTAGAGAAACTTCGATTTTAAAAAAAATCTTTCTTATTTTTATTTTTCGTTTTCAAGCACTTTATCCAAACCGCTTTTCAAACCTTGAAAACATCATATTAAAATTCAAGTGTCTTCAAGGATTTCCAGCAACTATATGAACCCTGTACTCGTGGAAGGCTCTACGGTGCTGACTATTGTACATGATGGTAATTCTGCAGCAGGACATATCCAACTATTTCAGGTTAAGGTCTCACTTACCGGTGTTGTCAGGCATGGACGCCTGGTCTGTGTGGCGCTCCTTCTTAAAGTTCATGTTCCCAAGCTGCAGCACAGAGGCCACCACCTTCAACATGCCTGCACAGAAAGAACAAACAGGAGCATAAACATGGTTTTATGTTGCCCTGGCACTACAACATAGGCATATAGTCCCACTTGAAGAAGAAAAGAAGTAATTTGCTGTCTGCCTTACCTATCTGCTCTTCCTCAGGGATACCCATGATCTTAAAGGCCTCCACAGTCTCGGTGAACAGGTCCTTGTCCTGCTGCCCAGGAATTGTAACGTTACCGTTGGAAAGGAAACGGTAGTTGTTGTAATTTTCAAGGAGGAGTTCATCTAAAAGGAAAGGAAAGGATGGTTGGAGTGAGATAAAAGGCAAAAAAGTAGTTAAAATCTTTACAGGAAGGACTTCTGTAAGTCTTCAGAATAAAATGCACATGATCACAACTCCTCTGAAAATCCTCTGTCTTTAATAAACAAGGTTATGTAACATGTTGCTTACTGCGCAGTTTATCTCCAGCGCCTGTGAGCAAGTAGTAGAAGATATGAAAGGTCCTCTCATCTTTGGCCTGGCGAATGGCACGGGATTTCTCCAACAGGTCTAGAGATCAGTCTGTCAAGGACAAGTTTTCTGACACAGACACGACTATATTTCCAAATCAGTTTGTGTATTTTAGTGAGACAAAATCCTGCTGTGATCCTAAAAAAAGGCATTAAACAGGAGGTAAACAACAATGTCTTCAAATCAAAAGAGATGCAATGACCGTATCAAGGATACAAGTTTCAATATTGGCACCAACGATGTAACCATTGACATCGAAGTTGATCCTGATGAATTTTCCCTGAGGAGGGGAAAAAAAACATTGAACATTTAAGAAAAGGAAACATGGAACAATAATAAGAAGTCTGAATTAGAAGATGAAGTAGTAAATCTTACAAATCGGGAAGAGTTATCATTTTTGACTGTCTTGGCATT
>JAJHUR010023614.1:9942-21263 GCA_027495735.1 Lutjanus campechanus | reverse complement strand
GTCCAGGTGTGCCCTGGGATTTTGTGACATACAACTATACAAAAAGTTATGAATGAATTTTTGTATTTGCTATATCATTATTTTGCATTTCAAGAGGCAAATTTTATACCCTGACCTATACTTCCTCTAAAACCTTCCATCAAAGGGAGCCCTAGTTTTCACCGTTGCACAGTTGCTGGATGGGGGAATTATTAGAGTGACACATCAGACACCCTGACTGTCGTCTTATTTCCCCCCACCCACACTCGGGGTACTGTGCCTCTGATTGGCTAGTACTCATTGCCTTTGTTGGTCAGTTTTAGGTTGGGGTGGGGTTAGGGTTAGCCAAGTGGAAGCAGAATAATAATTTTGTGACTTGTCTGGTTTAAATTGGTGAATTGCTACCTTGATGTAATTTTACAAAGTTTCAAATGAATTCTTGAATTATTTTGTTAATAAATATTTCAGGAGTAATATAGTTCTTTGTCAAATTTTATTTAGCATTCGTGAACAATATTTTACAGATATGAATACAGGTGTGCCTTGAGACACTGGATTGCTTTTTGGTGTGCCTTGGGCAGAAAACATTTGAACTACCGCCATACGACATGTTACATTTTGGTGGCTATTTGGCCAGAAATATTTACCTCTTTTCCAACTCATATTTGATGTATTGACTGCAATGTTACCTTCAGCATGTAAAAAGTTCTGCATTTCATTGTAATTTCAACAAGTTGGCAATATCATATATCGTGAACAAACTACTATACTATTACTCGAATTTGGAGAGTGAAAAGTATGGGCTGTCAGTATGTTTAAGAGGCGCTGAATTATATTATCATCATCATCATTGTGTATATTATCAACATGATATCAATATTTAATTTCAAATTTTTCATTTTTCACAATTATTGTCAATACCATGATACCATGATACCCCTAGTGCATAGTCAAAGCATCCATACAATGTTCTAATAAAAATAACATGGTCTTGTATTACTTCAAACTTGCTAACTTGGAATGTCAAATTTGGATTGGATGAATTGTTAAAAAAAGACTCAGTGATGTCATATTGACGTAGAGGAGCCACAATTGAGAACGTACTGTACCTTCTTGTACATTGTGTCTTTACAAAGATTATAACAGCATCAACACATCTTTATATACTTTAGCTCTAGTGCTTCTATTTTTATTGCCCCAAGTGTAAAGACCCACACCAGGCATATTTTGTACAAACAGCGAAAATCAGGATGGAAAATCAGACATGTAAATCATTACTCATTAATGCTGTTTACCCTTGCCTAGCACAGGATAAGGAAACTCTAGCTCACATAAACCTCTACACTTGTTGTATTGTTCACTTTCCAATGGAATATCTCTGAATAAAGACCTATGAATAAATATCGTGCTACTTGCAACTCAATTCAACCATTTGATAAAAAATTCATCCATTGTTTGGGAAACTCCAACTCTTCTGTCCACCTTTTATTGTTAGACAAATTGAAGTGTGCACTGGGAGGGAGGCCAGCGGTAAACACAGAGAATCTATTTAGCCATCCCATTCCCGGTCTGAGAGGAGAGCTGGGCCCTTCAAAGGCAGAGGCAACAATGTGAGTGACATCAGGTCATCCTGCCTCCTCACAGTCACCTGGCTGATAGAATTGTTCTGGGGGGGAGATAGGAGGGACCTGTGAAGCACAGCTTTTTTGTCATTGCCATATCTTATGATTGATGGCTCCATGGCCGCAGTGAATCTGCCCTTTTTAAATAATTTATGTCGCCCATCGCTATGGACAAGTAGCTTATAACCGGGTTGTTATTTTTCCATTGACTGGAGAGATCAATACTTTAAAGACATGACATAGCCACTAATGAACTACTTAAATGGCTCTCTGGAGTGCAAAACAATTGCAGTGTTTACTCAAAGCAAAGAGTGAAAACTGTTTTATTGCACTGCATTGTAAAGTTCTACTTTAATGGACACACTGTAAAGAAAAAGACACAAAAGGTGCAGGCCAGAGTTGGGGTCAGTTCCCTTTTAAATTGTGAGTAGAAAACCAAATAAAATCCAAATAAAAACAACGGACCCTCCATTGTCCTATTCCCAATACATTTATAGAAAAAACATTGATATTTGGTACTAAACCTATAATATTTAACATTTCCACACTAAAATGTCAAAAAATACTAGACATATGTTATATATTTTGTTGAGTTATGTTACTAGGGATGTCACAATTTCAATATTAATTCAAACACCAATGGGAATCAGCTTTCAGTTTCAATAATCGTGATTCTCCCAGTACTTTGTTTTCCTCTTCACCACCACCTACTTGCTGCGTTCAGTGTGTGTTTGAAGAAGAAAAACAATGCTTCAAAGACAACACAGCACAACTTACTGGCCGTTATATCACACTTCATACCACTTTTTAAAGAGGAATTTGAAAATGCAAATGTCAGGGCATAAAACTTGTTAATCTTTACAAATGAAGACATGCTAATCTGACAACAGTGTAGCTTTCAGAGCCAAAAAATATGTTTAAATCAAATTGAATCTTGACCTTAAAATTAAAAGTCAAATCGAATCGTGAACTTGTTTCCAATAATGTTCAGACCCAGAGAAATAAATATTTTAAGTTATTCAAAGTAACAGTGCATTTCCTACTAGCTGCTAGTTCATGGGTGGGCAATTATTTTTCATAAGGGCCCACATGAGAAATTAATCGGGTTGTGGACCAGACACAAATGTGATAAAAGGTCCTAATAATGAAGTGTCATAAGTGTTCTATATAGGGCACACCAGCATGTAGATGTCTTTAAACTAATAGCTGACTAACACAGTAATGTGTTCTTCTACGGTTGGTCACCCTTTTTGAATTGGCCCTTCCAAAGTCCCGCCCCTTTTCGCTCTGTGGTCCAATAACAGTTGAGCAAACTTTCTGCTTTCCCTGTAAAAGCAACATATATGCGGGTCACATCTTAAGTTAGTTAATATTAGCAAAACAGTCACTAATTAGCTAGCTTCTGTTAGCAAAATGACAGCAAACTAGCTAGCTAATGATTAATGTTGATTAGCTAGCTAGCTAGCATTTGCTGACTTAAGATGTGAATATATGCCACTTTTCACTCTTTACATCTTTTAACCATCTTCAAAATTTGGTTTTCTTTATAGACGAACCAGGCACATAGCTAAACTAACTAAATACAGGAAACGCAAAGATGAAAAATTTGACCGAGGTACCAGGATGAGGTTTGCGCTACTATTGGGGCACAGAAAGGGGGCAGGACTTAGGAAAGGTCACTTGCCATGTGATGAATTGTGGGCTAATTATTTTTGTTGTCCGGGCCAAAATATGAATTTTTACAGGATGCCATGCATGTTGGATACAGGTTGCAATGATAGTAGCATAACAGTAGAACAACAACAATCAAAACATCCATGTACAGCATTCAGTGACTAAAAGTACAGCTTCATATAAAAAAGTACAGTTCATTGTCATTACCAATGAACACAGCGCTGACCCCTTTCAGAATAAAGGCTCAATAAATTAACAGCTTATCAGTAAGCAAAATGATATTGACTGTCTTTGTTAAATTTGCAACATTTCCAAGTACTCGCAATGGCCTCACATGGAACTTTTAAGTGGGTCAGATCCAGACTGCATTTTGCCCAGGTCTGTGCTAGTTGCCAAAACTTCCAGAAAAACATGGAATACATTGTATACGTCAGAGAGTGAGGAAGGAATTTGGCAAATGTGAAGCATAATGTGAATAAAACTTTATTACATTACCCAATCTATGAACATGATTCCTGCCTGAGTCATGTCAGATAGATTTTCATCAGCAGTGGTGGTTGCTGAACAGTGAAAACAACTGCCATGATCCCATACTACTTCAAGATGTCAACAAACGACAACTTTTGTTGTCTTAATGTGAGAGACCCCTTGTGGTAGAATCACCATATTGTGCATTTAAACTGTGATAAAATCCACATTTTGACAAGTGACCTGAACGTGATTGGCCCTGACCTGATAGGACAAAAAGGTGGGATTCATTCTCAGGCTACACTGGTAGAGTGGATTAGACAGTAAAAATGTACCTAATAAACTGATAACACGGTGAATAATCCCCAAAAAATAAGACATGCAATTCCCTACAATACTCCAGCAGAGTTATGTGTTGTAAATCAAGAGGCCCTTGTTCATTCTCCCTCTAACAAAGTGACAAATTAGCCGAACAATAGTGTTTGAATTCTTATTAAAGTTGATTAATTCATATCATTAGTTGATCACACAACAGCTCATAAAATATACTAAATTAATTTCTTTACTGTGATTAATACATGAAACACTTGAATTAACATCAATAAATCAATTTGTGAATCAATTACATTATCATGTTTAAATACAGAGCTAATAGTGTACATTAACTAGCGGTGTAGAAGTGATCATATATCATTTGGGATTCCAAAGAGGAAGAGCGGAGGAGCATCCTCAAAATGATCAACGATGAAAAGGATCCAACTCTGACCTTAATAGGTCCCAATACATTTTGCATGACGTTGTAACTGTGAAACGAGGGTAAGTCATCTACCAGCAGGATTCAATGTAAGCCATGCTTCCTTTGATCTCAGATTTATTATATAGGACTGATTACACTGTTCCTATCAAATAAGTTACAATTAGCAGCTGAAACATGGAAGTGATGTGAACTGTGACAGCAAAGTCTCTGCAAATGACTTATCTCAAACACAAATAGTGCAAGTAGGGCAGGACCTACTTCAGATAACTGATTTGAATTGTAAGAATGAATCAAAGCCCATTTCTAAGAATATTTACAAATAGCCACTTTTCCTACACACTATATCAGGGGCTCTCAATTTTTTTTCCTCAGCCAAGAACCCCTTACAAGATAGAAAATACACTGGGGACCTTCTCATATGACACTTGGAATAATTTGACGTAGCACTTTTTTTTTTTTCTACTAAGTTATGTGAACACAAGAGAAATGAATTAAAAAGACCACAGACGTGTCAAAAAAAATCTGCACAATGTCAGCACAGAATGCCTATAACATACATACACATCAAGAGAGTGTGTTTCACTGTTAGTGCATAATAAAATCTGGATTATGATTATTCTTATTCAATATAACATACAATTAAAAATATAAAATATATAAGAAAGAAAATTATATATAAAAACACTGTCTTTTGCGCTCTCGTTAAACAACTATGCTGTTAATAGTGTATTTGTACGGATGCACAATAGCATGTAAAAAAAAACCCATCAACTTTCAAAGTTTACTTTGAAATGAAGTTCACCAGCATTTACGTGATAGTTCAGGCTAATGCAGTGGTTCTCAAAGTGTGGAGCGGGCCCCACCGGTGGAGTACAGGGCCACTGCAGGTTGGGCCAGAGGAAACGTGTGGAATGAAACCTAGCTGACTGAATTATGATTTATGTAGGTAAAATAAACAAGAGTTAAGTGGTGGTACATTGCTGATCTTTATTTCTTTAAATTCAGCTTCAACTCCCCCTTTATTAGTTGCTTCCCCTATCATTATTAATGATTGATTTAAAAAGAATTGTGGGGTGTGAACTTTTTTTGGTATCTAAAGTTGGGCATGCCAAATAAACTTTGAGAATCACTGGGCTAAAGGATTTTATTGGATTATACTTTAACTTTATCCCAATATCCGATCCGGTAATAATGGCCAGTATTGGTACCAGTGTTGAGTATCAGCACATCCCTATAATTAAGTGAGAGGTTGTTAGATTAGAACATAATCTATAAACTATATTATTTTATTTAGTGTAAATACATTTATGGTAAATAAATAAATACATATTTTTACATCTTGATCATTTAAATGAATGAATCTGAAAATTTTTCATTGACCCCCTGGCAGAGTGCTGCAGAACCCTATCAGGGAACCACTGCACTATATCTTACTCTAAGTTGAACTTGTTTTTTTCCATATATGTTAAGTGAAGTGGAGACACTTCATCCAATTTAGCGCTTGGAAACTGCCTTGTATAAGTGACAGCCTGCTCCAGTATGAACAAGCCAGCTATGAAAAGCGTGTCAGGGCTTCTTTCTGGTTGCACTGCCGAGTGCTACAGACATCGCTGCTCCCTTACAGGGCTGCTGCAGGTGTGAGAGGTCCTCTCAACCAGCTGTTGTGTGGATCAGTCAACAGAGTTAACGTGACACACTTTGTAGAGAATTACACCTCTACCACAGCGAGCTTTGGGCCTATATGGTCTCGCTAATAAACCTGGACCTTGTAATGGCTGTCTGATCACTCAAACGTAGGAGCAGCAGCAACGGGAGGACAAGGAAATGTCATCCAACATGGATAGAAAATGTACCTCCACCTTTGTTTAAGGTTCATGTGGGCTGAGTTTGATTGGTTTCTGTGTTTGTGCCAGGGATTGGCTTGTTACATCTTATATGGGCACAAGACTTGACTGTTTTTTCAAACCTCCCAGCCTGCTTAGGAGCCTGGCTCTCTAATATAGAATAGTTTATGAACGACGGTATATTAAACCTTAAGGAGCATCACTGCACCTGATCTGAGCAGAGGAATAGAACATGGAGTTCGACTCAAAGGCTTCCAAGAACACTTAAGTCCATTGCTGTAATGCAAAAAATACAGACCGGATCAAAGATGAAAAAAAATCCAGAGTTTAACTTAAAGGATAAGGCTGGCAATATTCTATATTTTTGTTATTGTCAACAAATCTGATGAAAAGTCCAAAACCAATATTGCATTAGTCTCTCAATACTTTCCGACTTTTCTACCGTCTGTTACACTGAGCCCAGTCCTTCCTACTAGTCAGTCCTCACCAGAAAAACAAGCGTATGTCGCCTGTGCAAACACATTATTACAACTGTTTGTTACATATATTGTCAGGCAGCAGGCTCTAGTGGTTGTAGCAATTATGACACGAGCACAATAAAGAGCGAGAGAGTCCACATATGGAGGACGTGAGGTGGATGCATGGGTCAAAATAAAAACAGGAATTTCACCCGGGTGACCTGGTTTGTGTCCTGTGTGAAACCAAAAGGATACACTAACTTAAAGTTTTATGTTACATGTGACCTAAGCAGACGTGAAATGGTATAAAAATTTCATATCACAGTTATCGTGACCAAAATTATTACAGTTATCATTATTATCGTGATATTGTTAAAATGTGCTGAAAATGTTTAAAAAGACACACTGAAATCATTTTTACCAAGTTTTATACTGAAAACCTCTTAAAAATTTAAAATGAAAAACGATTTGAAATAAAACCCACGTTGCTTCTTTGCCTGTGTTTGGGAGACTGTTTCAAACTTTGGTTTATGCTGGACAGTATTTACTGCAAGTTTTTCATACCGCGGTAGTCAAACACGGCTATTACAATGATAAAAATTTGAAACAGTAATACTAATTGTTGGGGATTTTATTTCAGTTTATTGTGTAGCTGATTATTGTTATATCCCAGACCTAAGTTACTTATGTCACGTGACTTCCATAACATACTGTACCATACTTATTTGAACCAAAACGATGATCTTTTGCTAAACCTGGCCAAGTAATTTGTTGCCCAACTGAGTTGATTTGCTGCCTAAAACTCACTATTTTTGTTGCCTAAATCTCACCAAACTGCGACCATTCCCCAACGTTAACCACATGTTTGCTGATTAAACCTGACATAACGTAGCGTAACATAATGTGCTTATTTTAACCCAAACAATGATTTCTTTTTCCCAAACCTTACCCAGTAGATTTGTTGCCTAAACCTAGCCAAATAGAACATTAACCATGGTTTAATATAATTTATTTACTTCACTTAGCCCACATGACTTGTGTAACATACATAAGGTCCAGTTTGCCTGTCGCCGCTGGTACTCCCCACTTGTCATAGATATCATTTTGGGAGTCAACTTTGTTCCTACTGAACACATGAAGATCAAAATTTGATTAAAATTCTATACGTTCATTTTATTTATTTATTTATTTTTTTTAAAAAAAGGTTATATACTGTCCTAAACCAGTAGGCCAATGTTGTTATTAGCAAGCAGGAGTAAATGGTCAATTTTTCTAGGACTATCTATTTTAAATCAAGTATTTGGTGCGCTAATTAATATTAATGTCACCAAAACAGTGTATGTGGGATCAGCTCTAAATAAACTACACTACTACTAATAACTGCAGTGCAACAATGTGGCTCATTTGTGCTTTTTTTAATAGACTCTGGACAACAATGGCGTCTATGGCATATATGTCAGGCTTTGGCTACACAAGCAATACTTGTTATTAGGATCAATACATTGTTGGTCTTGGTCTTTTCAGGATTTGTTGACAATAAGAAAAATATTGAACATCACCAGATTTATCCTTTAAATGTCCTCGTGGTAAGCCTGTGGTCAGTACATGTGTTATGTAGCATGAGAACATGTATTTGTCACCCATATGACACTGAGACTCACCACGATGACATATGATCAATAATGTAACAGACGATTATTTGCACATTTCTAGAATAAGTTCCATGTGTCAATTAGCTTTAATTTTAGGCATTGATGTGTGTTCTTTTCTGTTAAGGTGGACTCTTAAGATCATCTCATAATAACCATCTTAAAATCTGCAGGGCCAATTCAAATGCCACTTAACAAAAGAGCAGTCTTTGTCACAGATGTAACAGCCAGTGGCCTCTGCTTTCTTCTTCCATGGCTGCTCCCATCGACTCGACTGATGTATCTTATGATATTATAAAAGACATACTTAAAAATGCATGGCTGAATCAAAATGCTTATCAACTTGAAACAATCCATTATTATAGAGGGGGGCTGAATTAATTCCATCTCTTGCACCAAGAATTGTTTGATGCCTCAGAAGATAATTTGCCATGTAATTCTTTTCACCTACACAGATGCACCGACATACACTACATGCCTTTTTTTTCCCCCAACCCTGATAACGACCGTTAATTCATCAAGAGTAAATAAAATGTTTAGTTGGGAAGGGACATTAATTATCACATTCATCTGCTTGCTGTTTCCAAACTGGGCTATAATGAAATGTGCTGTAATAGAGATTGCTCTTGGGGAGGCGAGCCGTTTATGAATCGCTAGAGGTGCAGCAGCTGCCTTCCCCCTTGAGAGATAGAAATTTATGCCGTATACCCCGCTGATTGTTGAGAAGGTAAAGAACCAATAGCAGCATGTTCAGAGGTTTAATTTAAAGTGTGTTTCTCACTAGGCTGCTCACAACACTTAATTAAACTCTGCTGTTTTGGCAATGACAAATGCTGTGGTGCAGGAGGAAGCTGGGCTGCTGTGACTGAGAGGCTTTTGTAATTTCTTTCATGTGCAGCGATGGCCAGATCCAGGTCAGAAACTGTAGAATTAAAGAACTAAACAAGATTTAGACATGGGGAATGGGAGGGCAAGGGGGTGGGCGGTTACAGTCATTTCTTTCTCAGGAATACATCTATTTTTCTTTTTTTTTTTATGTGTCCTCTTTCTCGTTTTTGGAAAGTTTTGTCATAGATTTATGAGGGTTGAGCTTCTGTGCCTGGTTTTCTGCACTTATTGCCTTTTCATACTGTCGTTTCCTAAGGCTTGTGTCTGCTTGATGGAGACTTCAACATTTTACTGAAAGGTATGATGAATAAAATGAATGGTAGGTCCCTGCGCAGCAAATTGTTCCTATTATTTCACAACGGTCTGATCTTTCTATTAGCATGACTCTTGATTTGCCAAACCATATTTTCACCAAAGGAGGCATTAAGTTTAAAATATGCAAGTAAGTGTGAAATTTAACTTCAGAGGTCTGTGGCGCACAAAAACATCAAACTCCAAGCAGTCAACAAACTGACAGGGAGTGACTAATAGCTTTTTTTCTGGGTAGAAATCCAATTCATGCCAAACAGAAATCTTATTTTGTTTCTATAATGGTATGACTGTATTACTGTGCATTTCATGAGATCCATTTAAAAGGTGGAGCCAGTCTAGCACATAGCCACGGCAAAGCCTGCCTGCTGCTGTGTTATGAAGTCGCAGAACTCTGGCTATACTACCAGGAAATAACCACAAAGATGCCTGCGAGGCACAAACAGGAGCTGGAGCATTTCATTCAATAATGTAATCCATACTTTTAAGTAAAAGACCTCAATTCTTATGTCCTTTTTTATTACCTGAGTGAATGGTACCACACATTATTTTTCTGTCACATGCCAATCTTTTTGCAGAGAGCTCTGTCACAGCTCAACTGTATAAATAAGCAGAGGTTTTACTGGCTGTGTGTAGCCAAGAAAATACAAAGTCACCATGTTCAGTTTAGAAAAGGTGTTTCCCACAACACAATCTCTGACACCATTTAAACACATCTAAAGGTCCAGTGGGCTGGGACGATACACTTACCTCCCAGTTCAGTACTATAATGATACATGGGGGCCGATTCGGTATGTGATGCGACTCTACAACTACTGCAAGTTGATACTGTGATTTATTATGAATTGTGCTTGGTTTTTAATCACTAAACAATGAGAAAACGTTGAATAATACACTTCTAGAGACCATTTATCATGAATCATATTTGTGAAAACAATGCTTATTCCATGTCAGTCTTTGAGTTTTATTTCAGCAGCATCACTGCGACTGTATACTACATATAAAAGTAGTAAATGAAATACTTTTGAAGTAAATTTATCTGTTCCTGTTTATCAATCTAGTGTCATAACAACATAATAAATTTAAAAAAATTAGATCCCCCGAAAACTGTACACAGGACAAAGAGCTTTTAAATTAACATCCTTTACATATGAAATTGAACTTTGAAATTGTGAATTTCAAGTTTTAGTTCTGACCTTTTGAAGTTGCTGTAGCTGGTCAGTGTGAAGTGTTGAAGCCAGCTGAGTTAGAAATGTGAAATCAACTGCTATTACTTAATTTCCACAAAGCAGAGAAATTGTATACCTGAAAGTATGAGCACAAATATTGTTTTATATTAAGCATGTTAAGTAAAATGGGTGCATTTGTTAAGATAATATCACCAAAAAGCTCATTTCTGTTAGCGCATCAATGGGAATTCCCATTAGCTGTTGCCTTAGCTAAAGGCCTAAGCACTAGTTATTAGGGGTGTAACGATACACAAAAATCTCGGTTCGATACGTACCCCGGTTTTGAGGTCACGGTTCGGTTCATTTTCGATACAGTATGAGAACAAAAAGCAAAACCTAAATTTTCTTGTTGTTCATTTGGGTGTACTTCATACCGGGGCTCAATCACCTTGAGCATGTGTTTAAAACCAGGATTTTCAACAACTGAATATGGTCTTAGATCTG
>JAJHUR010023558.1:1184-17526 GCA_027495735.1 Lutjanus campechanus | reverse complement strand
TGGGATTAAAATAGGTGTTCATACTCTTGGCAGTGAGGTTAAGGACAGGGATTCTTCAAACAGTGGGTCCGCTCCATTTCTGTGCTCCAGTGCACCGCTTAACAACGGTAAGGGCCAAGAAAACTGTTTAAATGGAGTTTAATCTGTCAGCCAGTGACAGCAACCATCTAACAATGTCAGCTTACAAGAAAAAGCTATTGTAGCTTTCCTAGCTGACAAGTAATTGCCAGCATGGACAGTAAAGTTCACAGTCTAATCTTATCTAAACCTAATTAGCATACATCAGCTCTCAGTTGATTTACAGGACAGGGGTGTTACACGGTGTTGTACAGATTGTAAAGCCCCCTGAGGCAAACTGTAATTTTGTGATATGAAAATAAAATGTATCTTGACTTGACCCCATCTCAAGCTCCTCTGCTAGGACTTCGCTAAGATGATGCTAAATGATTATTATGGCATTTTTAGGCGGTTGTAAAAGTAATTGCAAGGATGTTCACAGTAGTTAACAGGAAATTATCAAAGTTGAACTTTCTTGAGAGGCTGATTATTCCCTCCCTATGGGAGAAAAACAACCTGAAAGAGGTAGTAACTGTGTGTTTCCCAGCAAGCATACTAATAAAAATCCAGGACGTAAGAATCAGCTGTTTTCTGCATTATTCATTTGCTACTTATGGAAACTGAATCACAAACCCCGACAGTGCGAGTATCCAGTCTTGCACTACAAAGCTAAGGGGAAAAAAAGCTTTAATTTCAACAGAATTATGTTTTTAATGACTGTATGCTTAAATGTAGGACAGAGAAGAACATTTTCTTTAAAGATTAGATGTGGGGTCCCTCAGCTGTTGCCTCAGATCAGACATGTCTGAGTGAACATCACTTCTTAATGCACAAGTCTTGTCGTCCACAGAGGGCCTCAGCGGTGACGGAGCAGAAAGATCCAGACAGAGACGCACTGCTGAGGCTCCACATGATGACGAAACTCACTGTACAATATGAGACTGAGTGACGACAGGGGAGGAAACCGCATCATGATGACGGGGGACTGGACCACGTGAAAACAGGGGCGAAGGAAAGACTCAAACTCAGAGAAAAGTTTCAAGCCTGCATGAAAAGTTTTATTTGAATAAGAGCACTCAAAACCAAACTCTACTACTCATTACCCTGAAGTAAATGCAGATAGGAGACCAAAAAAAGCACAAAAATGGGAATAAAACTCCAGATCTGCATTAAACTTTGGCACAGAAACATTTGGAGACTGTTTGCCGTGACGTTGCAATGACTAATCTGAGTTTGGGGGCGTTGTATTTTGACTGACATCCCTTGGCACATGTGCAGTACATCCGGGGGCTCCCTGATTTTCATGCTGGCAATTAAAGAAGAGCACACAATGTCTCAAGTAGGTCACAGCAAATACAGCGATAAAACATGTTTGACTAGTGTGACATTTCATCATTGCCTCTGGTTTTTATTCCCACCTCCTCAGCTTAGTGGTGTCGACAACACTACTGAAATGTCTCTCCATCAGCGGTTTAAGGATTATACAGCACTGGAATAAGTCCTCATAGCCTTCTCTTCGGTAAGAATGGTATGAAAATGTGTTTAAATACATTTACAGACTGTTTACTACAAGTTAAGTAGTAAAATACTCAACTGACATGGTATTGTACCAGCTCCTCTAACATTTGATACATTAGCATACAGTTTATTATTCCAAAATGCCAATTTTTGTTTATATTCATAAGCACTGACTTGATTTCACCAGCAAGCCATAAGCAACATGTTCTCACTTCCAACTTGTGAAATACAGCAGCTTGGTTCCGAGTATGACGCTGTAGATACAAGCAATAACAAACATGCAACATCTCCACAGACTTTCAAAATAAAGGCACAAAAACTACTTGGTTAGATTTAGGAAAAGATCATGCCAGGCCAATCAGACGCATTTATTAAATACGGGGTGGGTATACAGCTACAGGACGTATATTACACACTCAGTCAGTGTGAGTTCTCAAGGCCAGGCCAGTCAAGTCCATTATTAATGCCTGTGACTTTTCAGGGACAAGGTCCCAGAGCCAAAGCTTGTTTCTTAACTCTTTCCCTGCCACTGACCAGATATCTCATAAGTTGCGCTCATAAGGGGACGCAGTGACGGATCATCTTTGTCACTCTAAGGAGAAGACAATTGCTGGAATGAGCAGCAGAAGAAGAAGATGGCGCTGCATGAAACACCTGGTGCAAAGCTGCAGATCCACGTGTCAGAGAGCCCGGGCTCACGCTGCAGCCCCCGGACCTCCACAGCAACCGGGACACAGGGAGGCTGCTTAAAAATGTCTCTTAGAACGCTGTTTTTAAACTAAAAGATCTATTCTTTCTTTTGATATATTCCATCTTAACATATTCATAGAAGTGAATATTCTGTGGGTGAATTTTGTCAAAAATGCTGGTCCTGGCTGGCAACTTTAAAAAAAAACGTTGGCTTGGAAAGAGTTAATATTGTGAATATATGTCCACTAAATCATTCTGAAACTTTAGACATAGATTAAAAATATAACAAATAACTAATGAGGTATCTATTCATATTCCTAAAAGTTAATTCATCATTCATTAGACTGTGTTAGAGACACTTAAATTAGATGAGCGTGACCACAACAGGCCCAATAATTCAGCCCAATAATCTTATCTTTATGTACAGTACAAAGACAGACTTGGAGTATGTGTTTAACCCCACATATCAGGATCTCTATGCAGATTATGAATTAGTGGGATTCGCTCTGTGACCCTGGAGTGTCCCTGCAGGCTCAGAGCTGCAGAGTCGGGTTGTTTTGGCACAGCCGCTGAGCCAATTCATCACCGCCGGCTCAGAGGGGAGAAGATAGATTTTGTTGTTGAGTGAGTGTGTGTGTGTTTCCCCAGGGTGAAGAGAGGAACATTATCTGGATCTTGTAGGGATCAGGGTGAATGGAGGGAGCGAGGTTTGCAATTGTCATGATAGAGCCGTAAAACCCAGGCGCTGCGAAAATCGTGGCAGAATCTCGACAGAGAATCTGACGGAGAAACTGAGGCTCCTTACACACAAACTGGTGAAGTCTGGATGATAGAAACACGGCTGTCAAGGTTTGAGCTGATAACCGATTTCTAAAACACTGCAGGTTCACACTGAGGTGAATCCAGGTCAGAGCTCTGATCCCTGATGACTCCACCAGATAAATCCATCAGCCACAAAGGCAAAATGGGAACGACTTAAACTTTAAGAGAAGCTTAACACCCAGTTCAGCTTGAACACACACCATTCACAGCTTTGAGTTCACTCACGTACTGTATAACCCAAAAGGTCTTTTTTTTTATCCGACACAGAGAGGAGTAAAATAACTTCAGTGAAGCAAGTCCAGATATTTGCCACCAGAAGATCATCTGAGGTGGAAGACAGGTTATGTAGCAGAGGCGATGGGGAATGACAGGATGTGGCTGTGTGGATTGAAAGATGTACATTGGCCCCATTTTTTGCACACTTCAGATGAAAGTACACCTCCAGACAAATGTTATATCTGCTTTCAGAACAATATGCAACCAATGTTTTTAGTCTTCTGACAGAATAATTTGTTTTTCTCTGGTAAAAGGCAGAAAATTGTGGCTGAACACTACAGAAGCATAGCATTTAGTTACTCTTTAATAAATCCTCTGGGACGTTTCCGGAGTGCCAACGCTGTAGGACGTGTTTCCCTGTTGCTCCTGACAATGTGACATAATTTAATAATCTCCCGCTCAATTCTGGAACATTACACAGAACATTACATCATCTCAAATCTAATCTAAAATCCGAGCCTATGAACCGCTAATCAACAGGTGTTTGAGGCTGGAGCTGACAACACTCTCAATGCCAAACTTTTGCAAACTGTTACGGCCTCCCTGAGAGCAGACATCTTTGGTAAACATGGCTCTTTGTCATGCAGTGTCAGCTCAGAGATTTCCTTGCTCGTAAAGAACTAAAAGAACCATCGAAAGAAAAGGTGGAACACCACAGGCAAACTTGGCTCAACTGTGGTATCTAGAGGCTACAGTTAGCAAGCATCTGGATGACTGATGCAGGATCTGGAGGGGACATGCAATAGAAATAATATTTGGCTGGGTTTGAGGAGCCCTGTCCAAGTGAGTTTATTGCCCGACTGCTCAAGGAAAGACCTCACCTGCACAGAAGGTCCCTGCTAGATCCTGTCAACCGTACCTAATTTAAGTAATATATGAAAATCAATTTGATGAGTCATGTGTGGTTTACATACATGTGTGCACATCACACTTTAAAAGCCAGCAGGTTCTGTTTCTGTTTGTAATCATAGTTTTGTCTGTGTAGAAGATTCTTGTTATTTTTTAAATATTTTTTATATTATATTAATCTGTTAATTAATTAATCATTGAACTTGAATAATTGATCAACAGAAAATTCATAATTTAAGCCATTTTTTAAGCAGAAATGGCAGAATTTCTCTGGTTGCAGCTTCTCCAGTGTGACAACTAGTTGATTTTTTGTTTTATATTACTGCAAAATATCTTTAGGTTTTAGACTGTTGGTCAGACAAAAAAAAGACATTTGATGATGTCAGCGAGGACTCTGGGAGAACGCAAAGGGCATTTTTCACCATTTTACAGACCAAACGATTTATAAATTGCATTATTATATTGAGAAAATGATCTGCAGATTAATCAGTTATCAGAAAATAATTTCTGGTTGCAGACATACACACATCACATCACACGTCATAAAAACAAGTCCAGATACAGGAAAAATTATTATTATTAAAAAATAATATAAACTATAATGGATTATGAGCTCAAATCAAGCAAGTTTCAGTGGTCAATTAATTTTCACACTGTTCAGAGGAAATGATATCAGTCAAGTATGCAGGTAATTTGTATTAAATGAACTAAAACATGCAGAACTCTGTGGTTTGGTCCTTTAACCTTGACTACACGACACCATCATGCACACACGGCCTCAGTTATGGAAATGCAATGTATGCATCATAAATTAATACACAGGCTCTTTATACAAAGACTTTCTCTCTGACCTTCTGATTAATGCCGTTCATCCTGTGAATCCACCGCACGCTGCTGCATTTTCCACAACTCAGGACGCTTTGATACCCACTGAGGGACGTTCTTCTGAGGACAAAAAGTCTCAGTTTGACTTTAAAGATGACCTCTGATTTAAGAACATGGAGAGAACTTTTATATTTAATTTATTACGTCAATCATTTTTCTCGTCAGTTTAAAAAAAAAAAAAATTTGGAGACCTGAAGTTCAAACATAAATCACTGAAATGTAAAATATTAAAATGTTAATAAAACTGTTCCAGCTTCAACAGTACGAGCAGAAATGTTGAGAGGTTTTCATAAAGACCAGATGACAGTAATCAGATCAATGCCTCATGAGTGGAATGTCACCAAGTCAAAGACGTGACGGCAGAAAACTGGTAATGTCACACTGCAATACAAAGATAATTCTTTTATACTTGGACTGAAGTGTTAGGACAGCAGCTGTCCTTGAGACACCCCTGTCTTTATCTCCTGTGGAATATAGAGCTGATAACAATGTGAACAGTGGCTCCTTAAAGATGCTTTTCAGCCGCATCACAATACACAAAACAATCCTATAGAAAAAACAACAACAACAACAGACATCATGGACTCTTGGATGAACACACCACTCGCTGTCATTTCACACTGGAAAAACAAACATGCTAAAAAATCAGTTTGAAACAAACTGAGGCAAAAAAAATCCATTTAAATAAATGTAATTGTGAGCTTTTACAGTAAATAAGAGGACTATATGTAATTAAATGATGGTTACTGATCAAACTGTTGGTAAAGCAATTTGCAGCAATCACACATTTTTAAAAATAAAATCAAATTTAATAAGTTATATTACTTTGATGAAAGAATAGGCCTATTTACATTACTGATTACATTTTCAGTTGTAACTGTAACATATTACATTTCAGAAGTAACCTTCCCAACACTTCCTACAGTATAATAAAGTCTCAATTTTTCAATTTCAATTCCTGATACAAATACAAGTCACTGGAAAGCCATGCTATATGGCTTTCTGCAATTTTCAAATCGCAGGAGATGTAATGTTTGTTAAAGGCAAAATATGTGTCAAAAAACGTTTAAATTAATGTAAGTCGTGAGGCAGAGACGTCCTGTCCTACAAATCTGATTCTACGGATTTAAAAAAACGTCTTCATTTGGTAACAAATATCACCCCACAGTCATTTTAACATGTTTTTCAATCAAAATAAGAATAATGATGTAAAAATGATCATCACTTCTAATATCACAACTGCAGCATCAGTCAAAATAATCGCAATTAGATGTTGTTTTCAAAATCATAAACCAAACATTTAGTAATACATAAATAAACATAATCAACTATTTTAAACCAATGCTTTTATATTATATATGTAAATATCCTGAAATTATAATTAATATGATAAATTACAGTCAGCCAGCTCTTCACAGTGTCACTGCAGGTAGGAAACGTTAATTGGATGATTTATGGCTCTTTTCAACATGACAGTTACACAGACACACCACATACAGTAGCTGCATTTAAATTTAACACACATTTTTTAAAATTAATTTTCATTTTTATTTGAAGTTTTCTTCCTTAAATTTAATCCAGAAATCTTTGTGCATCGTGCTGAAATGCACAAAGGTACAGATTCATATGCATTTTTATTTGACTGTTTTATTGTTGTTGTATGTATGTCGTTGTGCTTCTGTTTGTGCTGTGAGTGTGTTGTTGTTAGATTAATGTAGAACTGTGCTAAAAACTTGCTTAAATCTCCGTATTTCTGGCTGAATGGACATAATTGAAAATGCACTGATTTCTTTTAGAATTTCTTTAATGCATTTAGTGATGTAATCAATTTTTCATGACAAATCGCGGCAGCTTGTTATTCGGAGTCGTGCTTCAAACAAACAGTGTTTCCCATTTAGCCTTTTTAAAGACGCCGTCTTCGGTTTTAATTGGTTTCTGCTCTGTAGCTCCCGCCGTGCCTCGTCTCATGAACCAGCGCGTGTTCGTACTCTGTTTCCCGCTGGTCTTATTTCTGTTTCTGTTCTCATGTTTCTCTGATAACACGAATCCACAACACGCTCTAACCACACATGTTTCATAATCAATTAACTCCTGTGTGAAAAGCTTCACACTAGAGAATGCTACTTTAATTTCACATCCTTTAATTAGTATGTGATTATAATGTGCTGTACAAGCCACATAATCACCCTGTTTTGATTGTGTATTAGTGCTGCAGAAAAACCAGCGTGATTACAGTAATCCACACTGTTTTCCCTCAGTGTGGTCTGTAAGGCCACGGACCAATCAGTGTGAGGCAGAGAAAAACCAGCGAGAAATTTTCAACATATTTCAGCATGTGGCTTCCTTAAAACCTGCAACACAGTGAAACACAGTCTTTATAGCTTCTTAAAACTTCAGATCTTTCCTCCTCTTTCAGCACCAGCACTAATCCAGCTGACTGTTGTCTGTTTCCATGGTTACAGTGCAAACACAGACCGCCGTAGACGCTTCACGATGCAGACTGAATAAAAATCTAAAGAAATGCAGGCGAAACAGCCTGCAGCTAACTGGCTGTCTCCATGGCAACACCACTTCCTTCTTACAGTGCGCCCTGTTTACATCACCCACAGCATGATGGGAGCTGTAGTGCCAAGATTCAGACGGTGAACTGGCAAATCTCACCGAAGGTTCATTCAGTAGCTTCTAGAGCTTTCAGTCAAATCACATGATCTCGCTCAGCCAATGGAGTTCGCACACAGAACATTCTGTATATACAGCAAAGTTTGTTTAAATTACATATAAACGCAGTATAGACCTGCAACGATTAGTTAAGTCCCGCCCCATTTTACTCTTTGCTCTGGATCGTCTATGTTAAAAAGAAAAACAAAATGAAGATGGTTAAAAGATATTGCTGAAGGACATCTTAGGTGAGCTAATTTAGCAAAACACAGGCTAACTAGCCAGCTATCGATTGATGTAGATTAGCAAGCTAGTTAGCTGGTGTTTTGCTAACATTAGCTATCAGATGTAACTAACCAGCTATCGATTGATGTAGATAGATGTAACAAACAGTCGTGTCTCGATGGGGAACCCACGATTTGTAAAACTCTCTTGAGATTTGCACTAGTCCCACCCAACTGTACTGTGATTGGTTAGTTCTCGTTGCCTCAACTACGCATCCTTGTGATTGGCAGGACACCAACCACTGTTATTTTAAAAATAAATCACAATGTTCTCCTAAACTTTCACAAGTAGATTTAGTTCTTGTGCCTAAACCTTTTGTTCCTAAACCTTTACCCAAGTAAAAATGAAAATATTTTTAAAAAAACTTAAAATCATAAGTCAAGACTTCTGGAGACAACCGTAACTTTCCATTTGTTGATTAAACTAGATTAGATAGCTAGTTAGCTCGCATTTTGCTAACATTATCTAACTTGAGATGTTACTATGTGTCACTTTTACAAGTTCCCCAGCAAAATCTTTTAACCGTCCAAAGGAAAGGAGAAAGTTGACCAAGGTTCAACTGCGTACAGAGCCTGCTCAATAGTTACTGGAGCACAGAGCGAAAAGGGGCGGGACTTAGAAAAGGGATTTAATGTTTTTCTTTGCTGCGTACTTGATGGTAAACTAATATCTTGGGGTTGAGGACTGTTGGTCGAATGATGAAAGACGACACGTGGGGTTGTCGAGAAATTATAACTGATATTTTTCACTATTTTCTGACCGGATCAAACAATTAATGGAGAAAAAAATGGCAAATTAACCAGTACAATGATGATTAAGGTAAGCAGCTGAAACTCTTCTGAAAATAATTTGTGACATGACAAGCCTGTAAATAAAGGGAAGAAAAGAACAAGAAAAAAGGTCTGAAGAGCTAATTGATTACGTATTACTAGTTAATTAGTAATCACCTGCAGTCATGATTCAGACCTCGAGCCTCAGTTAGGCTGAATTAAACCTGGATCCTCTGGGAGTTTTACATAAAGAGCTTCTCCAAAATGTTTGACCTCAATAGATTAAAATCCAACGAGCCCGTCAGCGTAACTCAAAATAAAAAAGACTTATTCTGGGATTTAAAAAAAGAGAAGACAGAGGCCCCTCAGCAACTTAACATGAAGAAGTGAAGTGTTTTCAGTTGAAGGTCTGAGAATCTGCTGTTTCCATCAGAGTTCAGCCTCAGTTCAGCTTCACCTGGGGAAGTTTTATCGCTTCAGCACAACAACGGCAGAAACTCCAAACCTTCGACATGTGAGAGCAGCAGTAAACACTCCTGACAGGAATAATGCAACGTTAAATCACTGAGTCATCGGAATTCATCCTCCGCCGACGGAAACAAAAGCATCAGCCACCTCCCTCCCTGTCCTCAACTCCTCCAGCTTCTGTGGAAATACACTTGTAATGGTAACAGCAATAAAAAAAAACAAACCAATGAAGAAGAGGAATAATGAACAACTGGAGAGGAAAAGAGGATTATCGATCGACAAAGCTGGGCTGTAGCTAAAAAGCAGATAAATTGGTGTAACAAGCTTCCACAGAGCTGAGATCGGCTGTGTCATGTTTCTTTTATGATTCACTCTTGAGGTTGTTCAACAAAAGTTTAAGGTCTCTGTCCTGCTGAGTTTTTTAACCAAGTTTTTTGTGTTGAGACCGGGGCTGAAACAATTCCCCAAGAAACTCGATGACTAAAAATCTTCGTTTAATTGATCTTCAGTTCACTGTGTTGAAAACGTGATCTGATGGCACCGAATTAAAATGAAGGAAGGGAGAGGAAACAATGAGCAGCAAAGAGAAGAGAAAGGACAAAAAAAAATGGCAGAAAGTCTCCAAAGTTTGGGATCCATAGCAAGGTTTGTCGTAGGCAACTGGACTTGATAGAGTTCTTGAAGAAGCTTCTTCAGTTCAGAACTGACGAGGCGAAACGTCTTCAAGAAGTCTATCAATTCCAGTTCCCTACGACAAACCTTGCTACGATTACCATGACCTGGATGACTGAGAACCTTCACAAAAGTTTGGGATCATTTCACCTGAAGTAAACAAACAAAAAACTTTCTACGTGTCGAAATGAAGTCTTGGATAAGATTGTGCATTGATTATGGCTACATGTAATGGATATTTAAGAAAGTAAGTCGATAGTTAGGATGTCCCTAAGTTTACTGTCACAAAGTTGTCAAGAAACCAGAAAATATTCACATTTAAGAAGCTGCAATCAGAGAATTTTTCCTTTTTTTTTTTTTTTTTTTTGCTTTAAAATGACTCAAACCAGTTAATCGATTATCAAAATAGTTGGCAATTAATTTAATAATTGAATACCACTGATTAATCATTGCAGGTCTATTAAATTTTCAAAATGTGGAACAGATCCATAATCCACTTGAGTTAGAATGATTTTTGAGACAATATACAGTAGTTCTAGTCGTTGGCGTGGACGGTCCTCAAAGGGACAGTTTATCTCCCAAAATCAAAAAAACATACTTTTCCTCTGGCCTGTACTGCTATTTATCCATCTAGATTTTTTTTAGGTGCATCCATAGCAACAGTCCGTTATAAAGAAATAACAGAGCTGAGAATGTAATTGACCAATCAGAATTGAGTATTGAACAGAGCCATGTAATAAAAAAACTAATCTGCACAGTTTCTGAAAAATTGAGAAATTAATTTAAGTGAAATTAATACCTACTTAATATTCTACATTTGTTTTTGATTTTAATCCATATTTTTTTTTACAAACAATGTGGTTCTATATGCAAAAGCATGTGCTTTTATTTTGAAAGAAAATACTTTTATATATTACAGGAGATTGTTTGGATCTTTATTGCAATTAGTGAGCTCTGCAGTGTGTTAACACGACTTTGTTATTGTAGTTACTTACATGTTTCTTTGATTCAGTGGAAAGACTGTTTGTGGTTTTACATGTAGAGCTCAACAACTGACAAAATAAGTATTTTCTCATTCCGTCTAAAATGTGTTTTTCTGACCTGCCACCTCTGTGGTTGAGGTTTCCCCTTAAACTGTCTGATATGTGAAAAGTCTTTGTTTTGCCCTGGGTTTAGCCTCTCAGGCAGATCTCTCACTGCCTACCTCCCTGCATCCTTCAGTATTAATGGACGTTAACCCCAGCCTCGACCCGAACACCGAACTTGATTTAACCGTTTCTAACCGAATGACTCTTGCTGGAAAGGAAGTGCGCAGGACAAGGGGCTGCCATCACCAACAGCTGCTCAGCACATCTACAGATGACTGAAGCATCACTAACGCCTCTCAGCAACAGCGAAGAGACAAAGAAGTGAACCTCACAGGTGTGTTATTGTGCTGTAACATCCCAGAATTCACAGTGCTGTTGTTCTGCAAAGTCATAATGCTGACACATTCCTCTGAGTTTGCAGCATGAAACATCAAATTAGACGATTTTTCTCTCTTTTTTCTCTCCCCACCCCTGATGTGTGCCATTCTCTGGGAACGAAGCGCCGCTGCGTTTGGCATTTTAGTTTCCATGGTGACTGAGACACAGCAGGCTGAAAGACACATTTTGCCCATTATCCCGCCCTGCCATGCAGTCATTTCTGGAGCACAGACCTGCTCGCTACACGGGGAGTAAATATGGTAATTAGTGCTTTTATTTGACTGGAAGCAGATGCTGTCAAAATCTGTCTGCGGTTTTTATTTGTGAAATTCTGACTTTTCTGACTGACTTGTGCTCCTGTTGATGGTTGCCATGCCTTTTGATGATCACAAAACCCAGTTTACCCTTGTTTTACTCATTTGCTGCCATTCCTAAATATGAAAGAGCATCGCTGCCAGTTTTCCCCTCAGACGCTGCAGGCTGAAGTCTCAGCTGATGAGCAACTCAGCACACACATGAAAGCGTTCTTCCTCTCAGTGAAGATCTTGCGCAAAGTGTCTATGAAGCAGAAAAAGAGCATGATGAGCTCCTCGCTGTGCTGCAGAGATGCATCAACAACTAAGAAGACACAACAACAAGATAACAGCTATGTGGTTCAATCTCAGGGGGAAAAGTGCAGCAGAATCTCAGTCAGGGTTCAAACCTCAACACAGACAGAAATGTGACGCTAGAACACCAAATCTAAAAAGCTGCTAAGTGCTGAAAACTGGCAACAAATGTCTGATCGGATTTGTCATCTTGTTCACTTGCTCTTTGATCAGTTTTGATTCAAATCAAACTTTTGCCCATTTTTGACCCTATTTTATTTGGGCATAAGCTGTGTGGATTCTTGTGTTCAGACATTTATCATTTGAGAAGTTTGGCTTTTGTTTGTAGAAAAAAAAGTATCAGTCCATTATCTGACTGCTTATCTCTGACAGATTGCTTCAAGATGGGTGCTTCTCACTGTCATCACACCTAAAACCACGCCCGTAGCTGCCAGTAGTCCTGGCTGCACCAAATGGATAACTTGAAGCCTGGCCAGATGGATTCTCACGCGATCTTGCAAATCTAGTTGCCTCTCAAGGTAAAGCATCCGTCAACACCCCACCAGCTCTGCTGCTGCACTGAGCTCTGATCAGTCGCTCACTCTGGTCAGTGTCTCCTCACATTACGTAACCACAATCCTGTGTACAACCACACTGCCTCCTCTCTCAGCTCATTCCCCACTTAACAATTTTCAAAGTTCTGCAGAGCAACTTCACCCTCAGGCTCAGAAGTTACTCTTCAATATTTAGAAACCTGCATTGTTTCCATTCATACCAACTAGCTGGTAGCTACATGGTGCAAGCTTTCCTTCATTAGTGGAAACTTTGTCAGTTTATTTCGAGGAAACTACAGAAAACTGTGGCATGCAGCATTACCAGAAACACCTCTAAACCAGAAAGAGAAACTCTGCCAAACTTTCTCTGCCTTGATGTGACACTGCTGCATGTTGTCTCAGGATGACTGAAAAACCCTGACGCTTCACTTGATTCACAGAGAGACAAAAAAGAGCGTCTGCTGCTCTCAAGGTCGTTGACTGAGTCCAGATCAACCTGCAGGAGCATAAAGCTCTCAGCAGCACTGTGTTTCAGCTCCCAGGTCAGACTGCAGACTCATTGCAGAGGGAGTCTGGGACTCGTCGTGACAGCGGGAGGCTTTTAAACCTGTCAGAGACTGACGCACTTTTTTATTTAGAGTGTTGTTATTCCATACATTTTCAGCTGCAGGCTGTGTTTCATGGTCTAAGTGTACTTGTTGCAGCCGCAGAACAGCAGGACTGAATCAATCGGCTGTTTCAGCTCTCATTTGGTCTCGAGGTTCAGACATCACCTCGGCTCTGAAGCGTGACCAAGAGATCAGAAATTAAATATAAAATAATGCTGAAAGTCTTATTTCAGAGCTTCAGATTGTGACAGACGTGTTGAACTGATTGGAGCAGCAGAGCTCAGGACGAGCTTGTTCCATCGACTTGCTGTCAAACTGTCTTGACCCCGAACACCGCTCACCAGATTGGATCCCTCGGCCGATGGATTTATCATTCAGGATCGATGTGTTCTGGACTGTCTGATGAATTGATTAGCTTCAGCTGATCCAGTTTGTTTGAACTTCAGGTCTGAGCTGAATGTCTTACAGTATTCTGCGGAGGCTTGTTAGGCCTGGAGACATCTGTCACGACCTCGTAAAGGTTAATGTGGCTGCTGCACAAAGACAAATTTGCAGATAATTTTTCTTGAGACAGAAAAACAACAATGATGGTCATTTGTTCAAACATGTTAAGCAATCTGTGTTCATGTTTTCCTGTTGTTTTCAGCACCATAAAACCTATTAGAATTGTCGGCTTTGTATTGACAGGAATGATATGTATCACAAAACAGGGGTTACAGTTCAATATATTGCGATATATTGCAATACTGTAAGCAAAGTAATATATTGCTCTTTTTTAATCTAATTTTTGGAAAACTTTCATAGTATAAAGACACAACCATATACATAAAATCTGAGTTAAAAGAGTTGACTTTTTACGGAATCAGAACAGGAAAACTGGACAAGAACGCTGCCACCAACCTTCTGCTAACCTGCAGGCATCAAAATATCCTGAAACAGTGTTTTGAGAATAAGTACAGTACCACAAAACATAATATCACACTCATACTCAATATTTTCAATATTTTCACACACCCCTATAAGGGGTGCAGAGTTTGACAAAGCTGCCAAATCCTGCCAACAGGGGCACCAAATCTGAGAATGAAAGACAAATGACCTATTAAATTGTTCAATTATTGGGAAAATACAAATGGCACCAATTCAAATAACCTGAAAAACATTCCTGACACAAGAAGGTGCAGGTTTTTTTCATGCTTCACACAACTATTTCCGTCACTTTTTTGTGTGAAAAAAAAACACTATGAACACCTTCACGGAGACGGTGCGCACCGTTACCGCTTCGTGTCTAACTTTTCACCTTCAAGTGTGGCTGCTCACAACAGCGAGAAACACTTGTCGTAGCCGTCTCAGCTAAGCTCCAATCATACACAAACATTCAGTCATGCACTTCTGCAAACATAAAGAGTAGCTGCCAGGAGAAAAGGATTTGTTTTTCTACTTCTTTCCATCATCAAATAGAAAATCCACATGGTCACTAACAGGTAGAAGTCTGGAAAGTAGAGCAGAAACATGTTTAAGGAGGTGGACGATGGTAATAAACAGCCTGTCCAATGTGTCAAATACAGCAGCTCAGTCAGTATGAGGCCTTTATTTATGCTTTAAATCAGTGGTTCCCAACCTTTTTCTTCAAGGAAACCGTTTTCTATCACTGATTAATCTCATGACCGCTGACTTTATATATATTATATTCTATGCATACCAATAACAGTACATATAAACTGATAAACTGTACAGTTAACCCAAATAGTGAACACAAAAACTGCAGTGGAAATTTTTCTGATATTTTTAGGGATTTGTTATACAATTCTGTCTCTATTATGTATTTTTTTTTAAATGAACATTCATACATACTTAATAAGCATCTTTATTTTACAAATTCAGTGCTTTCATCTTCTTGACATCGACCACTGTTACTTTAGCTCTTTGGTTGTTTTAACTGCGGAGCCTGCTTTTGTAATGCAGGATGAGGCCATTTGAGTTCAAGTCAATAAAAATGACAAGCCTCTGACCAAGCTGCCATATTTGACAAGTTCAGAATCATCTAAATAGGTTATACTGTGCAGCTGGTGCAGAGACAGTCATCACTGAGCGTAAAAACGTCAGACGGTTGGGATTATAAACTTTATCTAGCAAGTAAGAGAAGACACTGCAGACATACCAATATAAGGTGTATATATAAGGACGAATGAGATGATTGTTTTATGCAGGCAGAGGCTAAATGAACACCTTCTCTACTCTTTCCTTTGTGTTAAAGCTCTTTAAGCCGTTCAAGGCTCCACAAGCAAAGAAGAAGAGTTCAGTGAGTTCCCAAAACCTGCAGGATGAGAATCTGCTCGTCCTACTTACACGCAGTTCCAGACTCATATTGCGATTTAATTCTCAGAGTAAATGAGTTCAAAGTGACGCAGGAGTTGAATGAGCTGCAACGGGACTGGTGGTTCGACAACTTATTCTTTAAGTGGAGGATCAAAGGTTGGATCCCCCCAAAAAACAGACGAGTGACAAAACGTCCTGCAGCGAGATGATGAAAAGCTGCTGGCTTACTTCTCCTGAGTCACTCTGGGAAATAAAATCAAAAACACACACACAGTGAAGACAGACACAGAGTGCACACACATATATATACACAGTGCATAAAAGGCAGTGCAGATGATAGAGCCTGTGTGTTTTGGGGTTTGGTTTGGAGCAGAAAGCAGAAGGCAGCATTTCCACTGGGGAGCCAGGATCTTTGCATCCTCTGTGCTCTGCGTTTTAATGATGTGGTGTTATGGAGACGGTGGTGGGCGGGTACTGAAGGTGGGACACAGACGCCGGACAGGAATGAGCCGAGAGACAGAGGAGGCTAATACAAAACTCCCCCGCTATATTTTTTCGCCGACCGCTGCGTTCTTGCTCTGTTTTATTGGAAAATTGTGTTCACAGCAAGACGCAAGAACAAAACACACACATGATGGAAAAATGCATCTTCCAGGAAGTTAAAAATACGAATTAAACGGCAGAAACAGCTGCCAAAATAAACGAGTCGGAAGTGGGGTTGAAGGACACGTCGGCCACCTACTTGAAACTAAGTGGAAGTGTGGTTCACGCAGAGAGAGAGAGACAGCTGTGAGAGGAGACGGCTTTGATCAGTCAATCAGTTAAATCAGAGTTTGAAAGTGACAGCAGGGCCTCCGGAGA
>JAJHUR010023517.1:1858-12049 GCA_027495735.1 Lutjanus campechanus | reverse complement strand
AATTTTTTGCAAGTTGGAACAACAAGGTAAGAAAAGATGAGGGTGTTTTGATTTGTAATTTATTTGTGATTTATAGTGATCCTAGTTTGATCATTGATATGACTATGAAGACTTTTTTAATCCAAAAATTCAAAAATAAATTACTCAGAGGGGATTCCTTCAGTCAGAATCCTCTCAAACTGGGGGTCCGTGGTTTTATATGCATCCATTGTGGGGGTCCTGACATGAAAAAGTTTGGGCTCCTCTGATCTCGAGCAACAGATCCTGTAAGAAGATCATGTAAAGTCTAACTAGATGTAGCTATAAAGCTGTAGCCATTAAGCTAATCAAAGGTCAGGTTTTGTTTGTAAACTCTTGGTATAAAAATAGAGCTGCAACGATTAGTCTATTAGTGGATTTGTCTACAGTAAGGAAATTAGTTGCCAACTACTGTATTTTGATAATTGATTTAGTCATTTTCAAGCAGAAAATGTCAAACTTTTTCTGGTTCCAGCTTCTTAAATGTGGTGATTTGCTGGTTTTCTTTCTTATATATGACAGTAAATGAAAACTCTTTGGGTTTTGGACTGTTGGTTCGACAATTTGAGGACGTCACTTTGTGCTCTGTTTTGACCACTTTTCACTTTTTTTTTTTTTTTGACATATTGTGGATTAATCAGGAAAATAATCGGCAGATTAATCAAGAATAAAAAATAATCATTAGATGCAGCCCTATTAGAAAAGTTAGAACAATATTATCAGAACTTAAGGATCATAAATTGAATAAAATGACAACATTTCCCTCTGAAATATAGTTCTATCAGAATTTAAGGTCTTAAATGGAGTAAATTTACAATATTATCAGATTTTAAGGATATTAAATGGAATAAAACTAACATTTCCCTCTGATATATAGTGGAATATAAGTATACAGTAGCAGAAAATTGATATACACATACTTGAAGCTGTGCTTAAGCACACAACAAAGACTACCAGTTTGTTGTCAGTTTGCAGTAAAATCATTTATAGGAGAAACGTTGGTCCTCCATAAAAGCAACCAGTTTTTATTTTTCAACATAATTTCCTAGAGTTGGGTTTAAATGCCAAAGAGCAACACTGACTTAAAGGGATAACTTATTAGATAGCTGAGTTGTTGCTTTTAATCATCACAGATGGAACTGCAGAATGTGGGAGAAACAATTTTTACTTCATCCTAAAATACCTCCAATCACTCCATTTAACTTTTTTTTTTTTTTAGGTTCATTTTAGCAGAGGGCTTTTAAGGCTTTTCTCATACACGGGCCTGTGAAAGGAGAAGGAGTCAGAAAATCTTTGGGGCAGGAGAGAGACAGGAGAAAGCTCTGTATGATACGGCGAGTGTAACACAAATTAATCTGATTAAAGAATTACAGCATTCCATGGCAGAATCTCACATAATCATCCAGGCAAAAATGCAGGTTCACAATGTTGTAATGTTGAAAGTTCAGCTGCCCGGTGGTAATTTGTGCTCGTAACTGCATACAAAACTGTATCTCTTTGCTTTATAAATGTCACGCCTCATTACAAATCAATTATGCTCTGCCTAGAGAGCTGTCTGTGCAGCCAATGACAGCTTTCCTCCAGAGAGTTTACACACAAGTAATCAGGTGGGGCAGGTCGGGTTAATGAGTGGCTAGACTGGGCAGAAGGGCAGGTATACTTTACACTTTCAGAGAGACGCTAAATATGGGAACATGTCACCTAAATTAAGCTTCAAGTAATCCCAAAAATACTTCAGCTGGGACTGAAAACATCAGAAGGTAAGACGTCAAAGTTCTTGAGAGTTTTGTTCTTGAGTTGTTTCGATGTGTTTACAGCTGGAGCTGCTAATGAAAGTGAATCCAAACAGGATATCTTCTCGCAGTTTTTGAAGTTGTCGACTTTGTGGCTGCTTTATAGAATAAATATAATGTTTATTGTTTGTTGTGGTTGTCCCAATTTAGCAAAAAAAAAAAAAGTCTCTGTGCAGCAAACACTGTGTTCATGACGCTGTATGAAGCGCAAACAAAGGGCGAGTGCACTTCAGCTCCTTATGTACTCAGATAAAGATCGGTTTTATGTGTGCGTTGTAGGTGTTCCACATTTAGAAAGAGAGCAAACACTGCTGATTGTGTTCTCCTCTCTATTGGCTCTGAGGTGCATTGTGTTTCAGCAAAATGGGAATTTTCTCGCAGAAATATCCTCAAGTGTGGCGATAATGTCTCTCCTCTCCGATTTGATGTCACCCAATCAGACTGAAACCACCAATTATTCTCCCCTCAACAGATGAGCGCCCGTCCGTAATCGAGCTCGGACAATCAGCCGACCCTGATTGGACTCTTTTCCTCTGGAAACGAGTTGCTGCCTCCAGCCGCCGTGGGAGCCGGTGTCGCCATGGAGACAGTGGTGATCGTGGCCATTGGGGTGTTGGCCACCATTTTCCTGGCCTCCTTCGTTGCCCTGGTGGTGGTGTGCAGACACCGCTACTGCCACCCTCACGACCTGCTGCACCACTTCGACTCCAAGTCAGTGAACCGATGCAAAAGCCTCCAAGTCTATATCAGAAACTTTTTAAACTCTCTCTCAGAGTCTTAACTTTTGTCAGAATTGAAGGTCTTAAATGGAGTAAAAGTCCAATATTTCCCTCTGAAATGTAGTTTAATCAGAATTTAAAGTCTAAATTGAATAGAAGTACAATATTATCAGAATCTGGGCTTCTTAACTGAAGTAAAACTATAATATTTGCATCTTAAATTTAGTTTTTATCAGAATTTAAAGTCTTAAATTGAGTAAAAGTACAATATTATCAGACTTTAAGGGTCTTAAATGGACAAAAGCAACAACATTTCCCTCTGAAATGTAGCTTAATCAGAATTGAAGGTCTTAAATGGAGTGAAAATACAATAATAATTGACAAAATGCAGAGTCCTCTTTGTCTGGGAGTGGGATGCAGCCTGTTCTAGGTCTCAAGACCGCTTTTGGAAGGTCTCAGTCTAAGGCTGATCTCGACTACTTCAACATTAAGATGTTCGTGGTTGGCGTCCTAACCCTCCATTTTATGTACTTTTTAACCTCAGTTGGATTTAGTTTACCTCAACAATTTGCTGTTTTTACACAGCATTTTTCTCCAGTTGAAGGCCTTTACACTTTGATTAGTTAGTATATGTCTAATCACTTCCAGATAGCAAAATAAAATGTTGCAAATCATCTTAAATATTCTCTTAAATGAGCTCAACAACCTGCAGAAATCCACCATAAGTCACTATTTTGAAGTTCAGTCATCTTCCCTGTGGGACCAAAGAAAAACATTTGCTATTGGCTCCCACTTGATGCCCCCTCCTCCCACCCAATGTGAATTGTGTTTGTAACCTGCCTCCAAATTCACAGTACAGCAGATGACGTGACTCCTCCGTCGTGTGCTCAGAGACCTGAACACCTCTTTATGCAACAACTTAAGCTATCACCACTAAAACTGGTGCAAATTACTCAGTTCACCCCAGACTAAATTAATGTAATGAAACTGAGACCATGGGGTCCCCTCTTGGGGTCTGATTGGCAATCCTGCCGTGCTTCCTCTGATTTCTCTGTTCCTGTTCTACAGACCCACAGTGGATCTGATTGGAGCTATGGAGACCCAGAGTGAGCCGTCGGAGCTGGAGCTGGACGATGTGGTCATCACCAATCCTCACATCGAGGCCATCCTGGAGAATGAGGACTGGATAGAGGACGCCTCGTACGTCCTACCGGTGACATTGTGGCGTGACATAAGTGTTTTAGACTTGGTCTCATGAGCAAATATGAATTTAATTTGAAAAAAAGTTTTGAGAAAGGTTCTAATCAGAGTTAATCAAAAAGTTTTAAATTGAGTTCACACAGATTTAAAATTAAGCAAAGCTATGTAGCATCATTAAAAATTAATATCAGCTTAGTAAAGCCAAGTTTTGTAATTAAACTAAAATTAGAGTTTAATCAACAAGGAGATGCCTCCTTCTCCAAACTAGAATAAATAGAAAAATTAATAAAAAATAAATCTGTCTGGACCTAGTAAGGATAAAAGAGGCTGCTTTCTGCTGCTTTGTATTCCTTAATGTTAAAATGTTTACAAGCTAGCTAGCTAAAAAGTAAAAAAATAAATAAATTATAATGGTCTCTTGGTAGCGAAAAACTGAACAAAACATTACATTGTTTGCTAGTTAGCTAAATAGTGAAAATAAATTAAAGCTAATGACATAAAAAAAACAGAAAATCATTAGTAAGATGAAGTGCATAAATAGTGAAATGTCAGCTCACTAAAAAGTTTAAGTTAAATGTAAGTGACATCTCAGTGTTACTACTGTACTTTCTTACAACTAATTGTGATCATTTTTCTCCAACAGAGGTTTGGTCTCTCACTGCATCTCTATCCTAAAGGTAACTGAGTGTCTTACCTTCTCCTTCAGTCCATTTTTAATCTTCGTTTTTATTCACTGACGCATAATAATACTTCCACCTACAGATCTGCCACACTTTGACTGAAAAGCTGGTTGCCATGACAATGGGTTCAGGGGCAAAGGTCAAAGCACCAGCCAGCCTGAGTGACATCATCACTGTGGCCAAACGCATCAGCCCGAGGTAACGCGCTGTATTCAGTGTTAACACGTTACTGTCTGTTCATCTGCGTTGGAGGTAACAAACTACAAAGTAACTTGTGAGAGTACTCGGATTACTTCTTTGTTGTAACATATGACGTAACCTGTCAGTTTTGCAATTCAAGTACTCACATATTTAGTTACTTTTAATTTTTTTAATGTTATTTTTTCAAGGGTTTTTGCCTTTATTTCATAGTGAAGCTGAGGACAGACAGTAAAGGGGGAGAGAGAGAAAGACAAAGAGGAGATGACATGCAGAAAAGGGCTGGAATCAAACCCGGGCCTGATGCTGTAAGGACTTCAGCCTCTATGCCAGGGATACTCTACTTGCTTTGCCCGGGGGGGGCACTTTTGCAAAATGATAGTTAGACATGACATGGTTAGAGAGCCACCCAGCACCCCATCTGGGGCCAGATGCTGGTCTACATCCTGCACACTGCAAAAAATTATGTCTCCCTCCACGTGTCCCTGGAGGAGGCTCCTGTGTGACATTTTTGCATTACTTCTTTTTTTTTTGTACATTGTGCTTCAACACATCAACATGGAGTTACAGAGGAAAGCATATGACCCATGCACTGATGACAAAGTCACTTAATATGACATCGTCATTGTTGTACAGTATAGCCGTCACTGATGAATGTGCCCAGTCTTTGTGGGTCTGAAGGAGCCTTTTAGTTCCTTCAAAAGTAGTTCCAGGTGCTCAAAGTTGGAGTGGAAATGCTGCTCAACATGTGTAAGGAATCACCAGTAGATTTCATTTTTGGTAACAGAGAAATATACGAACGAGTTATTTTTTTTCAGAGATAATGGTGACCTGGTAGCTCAGTTGGTAGAGCATGCGTCCCGTGTACTGAGACTGTGAATCCTCTGCAGCGGCTGTGGATTTGACTTCTACCTGCAGCCCTTTGTTGCACATCATCTCCCCCATCTCCTCCTTTCCTGTCCACACTTCAGCTGTCCTGTCAAAAATAAAAATGAATGAAAAATAACGGTGCTCTACACTGCTCCTCATATTCTCACTGTCCCGTCTCACAGGGTAGACGACGTGGTCAGATCCATGTACCCTCCTCTGGATCCAATCCTCCTGGACGCCAGGTAATCACATTCTATCATTTTAAAGCAGCTTTTTTGTATGACTTTGATAGCTTCATGCAAAGACCTACTGATGTGACTGATCAGGCGTCTGTTAGAGCTGGAGAAGAGCGGCCACCAGACTTGATTTATCTGTAATGTAATAACGGTTCATTTATTTAGAGACAGACACATTAATACAAATGCACAAGTGTCACAGCAAATTGATGCTACTAGGAAAATGTTTTACCTCAAAAAATGTTGTTTTTCATCACTTAATCAGATTGAATTTTATGTGCTGTCCATGCCTGCTCAGCCCAACAAACTCATTTGAATCCTGTTTTTAGCTTAAAAGTTCACCGAAAATAAAATTTACACATTTCTTCACTCAGCAGAACTGCTATTTATCCATCCAGAATGTTTTGGTGTGAGTTTTGGAGAGATCAGCCGTAGAGATTTCTGCCTTCTCTTGAATATAATGGAACTAGATGCCACCCGGCTTGTGGTGCTTAAAGCACCAAAAAAGATAAATCCAACACCAGTGTTTCTTTCCAGAAAACGTGACCCGCTTACTCAAGATAATCCACAGACCTTGTTGTGAGCAGTTTCATGTCCGAACTACTTTCTTTCTACCAAATTACACCCACCAAATGTATCACAGTGCAAAAGGAAGCGTGCATCTACTCACGGAGGAGAGCCTTGTGCTTGTGATGGCGTGTGATATAAACTGCACTCATTCTTGATAACTGGGACAAAACCATATTCTGACTTTTAATCTTCATTTTACTGGGAAAATATATTTAAAAAGATCGAGCTTGTGGCTGTTAAACCTTGGAACAGACCTATTTCCTTTTTATTAAATAGCATTTTTATGTGGCTGAGTTGACAGAAATCTGGAACACAACGTTAAAGGGCTGACAGTTTCATTAAAAAAATGTATTTTAAAGCAAAGATGATTATAATGACTACACCTGCGTAATCAGTAGGTATTGTTAAATTTAGATTTTGAAGGCTTTCAACACATTTTTTTAATTGAAGTTATGAATTCTTGTCTGGAACAAGGGTGTTTTCTGGCACAGAGCAAATTTAGAAATTAAAAAATTGAAGCAGACCACAACATTAATGACATATATATATATTTTTTTATGAAAGCATTGTAATTAGTGTTAGTAGTAAATTTTACTTTGGTTTTTAGTAAGACATAATTTGTCCCAATTATCAAGAATGGGTTGACGTCCTCGACTGAACTGTAACATTAGCACCACTGAGCTTGCTAGCATGAAGATGAGGTTGGCAGGTGGAGTTTTGGTAGAAAGAAAATTGTTCCTACATTGTGAGTAACGAGGCTATGATTTCTGGGCAGTGATGTTGAGGTTTTCAAAGGTATGTCTTGATGCTGTGAGCACCACGAGCTGAGTGCAGAGAGAAGGCAGACAGCTCTACGGCTGATATCTCCAAAACTCGGTAGCTCACACCAAAATAATCTAGAAGGATAAACTTCAGGTAAGGGAGAGAATATAAATTTTGGATTTCGGGGTGAATCGTCCCTCTCATTTTAAAAAGCTGTCTTTTTAGAATTCACTGCTTTTCCCGTAGCAGCAGCCAAAAAAGCCATTAAAAAAAAAAAACGATTTGTCTTTTTCTTTCCTCTCAGGGCCACTGCTCTCCTGCTTTCTGTCAGCCACCTGGTGCTGGTCACCCGCAACGCCTGTCACATGTCCGGCAGTATGGACTGGATCGACCAGTCGCTCCATGCGGCCGAAGATCACATGGTGGTTTTGCGCGAGGCGGCGCTGGCCTCTGAACCGGAACGATGCATACCTGGAGCTGACGCACAGAGAGAACAGGCCATCTAGAGCAAACACACATCCTCACACAAACATACAAACCAACAGCAGCAGGACATGAAAACACATCCATTCGTCATTCCTGCTTTTTTTTTTCTTCTTCTTCTTCTTTTTTTACAAATTCTGCACTCATTTGATACTTAACAGGCACATATTCTGCCAGGTGGTATTGAAAAGTCACACGTCCCAAACTCATCCAGTCCTAATGAACAGGCTGTGCTGACTGATGCAGAGACGTCTCACATTATAAAAAAGCCGTCGGAAACATTTTTTTTTATCGTATTTCCAACAAAAAGTGCTGCAGCTTCATAGAAATATCTCTAAGGTAGATATTGCACATTCAGATTCAGGTAGGGTTTTTTTGGTATATAACCCTGTAGCAGATCTTTTTAGAGTCAGTCTTTTTAAGGTGTAAGCTGCCTGAGAGTGAAAAAGGCCTTTGGAAATTTCTTCTTGAGTGCGCCATCACCCAGCAGTGGGCCTAAATCCAATCTCACCGGCACTGCACAGTCACATGGAGGCTTAGTCAGCTAATCCATTCTGAGGAAAATAACACCCAGTTAGCCAGTGAACCCAAAGGGGGCTCTAACTCAGTGGACCAATGGAAAACCAGCCTGACTTGTTGTTTTTTTTTTACAATCTGTGGGGTCAGGGTGACTTGTGGAACATCCCTCAGATGCTCTTAACGCTGTTCCCGGTCTGCGAGTCTTCAGAGACCAACAGCTGTAGTTTCAGCCACATCAGCAGCAGAGTCAAAGTTTTCCCCGTTATGTAATGGCCTTTTGACCCATTGCTGCAGTGTATTGTGATTAATTGAGTCTGTTATCAGTGGAGAAGCTGGTATCTGTTTGGACTCCCTAAAAACCTGGTATTTCATGCAGAGGGGCGTGGTTTCGCAGGGCGTAGCAGTGCACACTTCAGCCATCACTGTGTCCATCACAACACATGAAAACAGTTGGACTGAGTGGCAAATAAGCTAAGTTTATTTGATGTTTGTAAGCCTTGTAAGCCCATTTGGGGCGAGATACCACATTGATATCAAAATACAGACCCCACATATTCTTGGGGCTAAGGCAAAGATTTGGTTAATAACTTAACTTTTTAAGGTTTTGATTCGAGCTGACAAAAACGTTCATCGGAGACACAACACTTTGTGTGAGGCAGGACAAAAGGCACCGCTCTGAGCAAAATACCAAGTTTTAAGGGAGTCCTGGTATCGAAAGTTTTTAGCTACAGTAGCAGCGTGTCTCTTTCACTTAAATGTCTCAAACATCTACTCGATGGACTGGCACAAAACAGACATTTGTTCCCTAAACCAGCAGGTTCATATTTGTGGTTTTGAAAGTCTCAGAAACTTTGGATTGCTATGAAATTTAGCACAGATTATTCATGTACCTACAGGATAAATCAGAATTACTTTGCTATCAATTTTCATATTGTGCAATATTTTGGTTTATCAAATACCTGCAATGGTAACGACAATCCAGTTAGTTTGTGTTTTGTATTTGATGCTAATTAGCGTGTGTTAGCATGCAAACACACTAAACAGATGCGATGTTTAATACCTTTTAAACGTTGGGAGCGTATCTATGTTCTGAGGGATCTATGCTAACCCCTAACCTGTTATGTGCTATAGGCTATGGTGCTGGGGAACATAGGACCTTGAGAACATACTGTTAAGACCTTGGGTGAGAACATATGTGGGAACATATGACCGCTTGTCATGTTCTCATTATGTGCCATATAAATCTGAGGATTGTAGTGCCCTGGGAGCAGGACAGGAATGACCCCTTCACCACTTTTGGCATAGAGCGCTGCAGGAATGAGTTAGCATGTTAGCATTTCAGTTTCCCTTGTCCTGATGTCTGGGTTTTTTGAATGTGTTTTTGGTTTGATGCTTGAAATAAGGTCTGTGGTTCACACAAGCTGAAGAAATTTTCACGTATCCCTGCAGCACTCTATTGTCTTTATGGGCATGTTAGCACGCTAATGCTGTTAGCATTTAGCTCAAAGCACCACTCACCTAAGTACAGCCTCACAGAGCAGCTAGCACAGCTGTGGAAGTCTTGTTTTTCCCCTTGTACTAAGTCAGTCCTAGACAGTGAGCGAAGGAACTTTTAATCATAACAACCTTTTTGTTTAAGCTAAAATGTTATCACATTCAACTGTAGCAGCTGCTTCTATCTACATGTGGCCAGGAATAGGGATATTACACAAATATCAAAGTAGACCAAGACATGTTAAGTGCATCATTAGCTGTTGAGTGTTACTGTTATTCCTGTTAGAAATATTGCTCTTTTGACAGATACATTATGTCTTTGTGTATTGCCATGTTGTGAGGACGCTTTGCACAGTGTGTTGATTGAGGTGGAGCAGAATTAGCGTGTTGTTTTGGGCCAGAGGGATGTTATTGGAGCATGTCTACCTGCTCTTCCATGCATAGCTAATAGTGACTCCCCAGAGAGTCCTAATAAGGCATTACCCACAGCCACAATGAACACATGGGCTACGATACACATGGCACAAACCTTTGCAAGGCTGGCAGACAAATGAACACATCAGTACATCGCATGCAAGGCACAAAAAAGATTGTGGAGTTAATTACACTTATTTTAAGAGTTTGGTGACAATCAGGAAGAAAAGCAGCA
>JAJHUR010023499.1:0-14516 GCA_027495735.1 Lutjanus campechanus | reverse complement strand
TGATACTTGATTAATCCAGTAAAAATGGGTTTGGGTAAGTGGTAGGGTAACGATTAGTACTGTAGAGATTTATGTTAGTGTGAAATCAGAATTAGGGACTCGAGGATACATGCATGAATGTGGGTTTATTGTCATTTTTTCCCATTTCTCAAAAACACGAATCATTTCCAGATTCAGACCACTAGACCCAGTGAAAGTCTTCCTCTGTGCGACCATGTGGCATGAAACCTACGACGAGATGATGAAGATAATGATTTCAATATTTCGGTAAGTGTTTAATAGGTTACCTGTAGAGCCAAGTCATGGGTAGTACTTTACCCATTTTTTTTCCACTTTTAGCAAAAAGAGATTCCTTAACTTCCTCATTTTTAGTGAGTAGTTTGTTTGTTGCTATCAATCAGTCAGTCTTGGAACCATCAGTCTGATGGTGATTACACCTCTGTGGGCGCTGGCCAATGTTTTAGCGTGTAGGCAGCAGATATCAAGATAACAGATAATGAATAACAGGGCAAAGACTTCCTTTTCCCTGTGCCTGTCAGTTTTTCAAGTTATTGGGGTGGCTGTGGCTCAGGAGGTAAGTTTGAGTGCTGGTGATTTGTCCACTAATTGGAAGATTACTGGTTCAATGAGTGGTTCGATTGCTGGCTTCTCCAGTCCACATGTCGATGTGTCCTTGGGCAAGAAACTGAAGCTTAAATAACCTTTGATGGCTGTTCAATCCACCACAACCCTCAAGAGAACGACTCAGGAACAGAAATATTCACAGTGGGCAAGTATTTAATGACAGTCCAAAAAGGATAAACAAATCAGGCAGGGAGAAGGCAAAAATCCACAAACCATGGAAATAAGTAAAGTCCAAAAACCACCGAAACAAAAGCAAAGAACACACGAGGGAACAAAGTAGATAATCTGGCAACAAGACATGGAAACAGGTGAAGATACTAAATCCACAGTGATGACTACAGGGGACACCAGGGGCTGATGGGTAATTGACAGCTGTTGAAGACGATCAGAAATCGAAAGGGTGGGAAAATATGTTTATATAGAAATAGAAATGCTGTATGACAGAGTAGACAGTAGAGTTATTGCACAAGTTGAATTATCGCACAGAGTAATTGCACTGAGGGAAGGAAAGAATTTCAAAATAAGACAGGAAATGACCTGCAAAAAAACCCCCAAACAACACCATCAGTGTGTGAATATATGTGTGTGTGAACATGTGGCTGATGCAACATGTAATTGTAAAAGGGCTTTCAGGAGTCGAGTGACCAGAAAAAGCACTATATGAATCCAAGACCATTTACTGTCCCATTAGCAATTAGAGATGCAAGAATGAAATTGGAGGCTAATCTCTATAAGCTAAAAAATTATGTAAAAAGATGCTAAATCATCATCAGACAATAGCTAATTTGTTCCGACTTTGCAACCACATTATGCAACAACACCTACCACTGTGGCACCCCAGGAACAGATCACGGTTTGGGTTAAAATAACTACTTCTTTGACATCCTACAACACTGACTACTGGTCTTACACGGGGACCAAACCCTGGTCTTCTATGTGAATGTCCAATGTTTGACCAACCCGTCCACCCCAATCCACTCCCTGTGTGGACTTGCTCACTCTTTATACTATGCTCATCCTTACTACTTTGAATGACTGCCACAAAATTGGAAATTTGTATCGTAGTAACTATTTTTCAGACCTTTGAAATCCTGAAAATTCATGACTTCAAAAATTCAAAACTTGGGTTGTCTTGGGGGATTTTTGATTTTGATTATGAACATCGAGATTACCACAGTAGAGTTACGTGATTTTTTTGTATTCACCATGCAGATTGGACGAGTACAGGCCGAGGAAGGAAGGAGAAATAAGTGACGTGTCTTTTGAAGGACACATCTACTTTGACGACGCCTTCAGAAATGTTCCCGGCAGTCGAGGGCGCCATGTCAACGAATACGCAGAGATGCTCGTGGAAATCATCAAGGAAGTTTACGGGTAAAATCTGTGAAACTTTTATATATTTATTTATAGGTTTGACTGGAGAGACGATCGCTTTAAACGAAGCTGAGTTATCTTTCATCCTCTGTCATCAGTATCTTCCTGAACATCGATAAAGGCCTCTTCAAAAAGCAGCAGCAGATCCCTGATCAGAAGATCGTGAGGACGCCGTACGGTGGACGTCTGGTGGTCACCATGCCTCATGGAAACGGTCTGGTGGTTCATTTCAAGGACAAAGAGCTCATCCGCCACAAGAAGAGATGGTCTCAGGTGTGATAACAATGATAATTGTTAGGATTAAAGATGTGTCTCAGTCAGAGATCAGACTAGTTGTCCAGTGTTGCTTTATCGTACTTAATATTTTCCAGGTCATGTACTTGTACTATCTCCTGGGCTGGAAAGTTGCAAGCAAGTATTACAAAAGGTGGGAGAAAGGAGGGGACGAGGTCGAGCTGAAGAAAGAGTTTCAGGTGAGATGAGAGTAAACACGCATGAAGCCATGCACACAGACGTTCATACTGTATATTTTTACGTGAAAAGTAATGAAATGTAAAACAAACTGTGCCCGTTCCTCCAGAAAGAGAAGCACAACACCTACCTCCTGGCTTTAGATGGAGACACAGACTTCCAGCCGGCTGCTGTGATGCTGCTCATTGATCGTCTGAAACTGTATCCGCTTGTCGGGGCAGCGTGCGGCAGGATTCACCCCACTGGATCAGGTTGGTCAAGTACAATAAAAATGATTGATTACAATAACTGATCATCGAGAAAGTCAAGTCAGAAGTAACAGGGATCGTAAACCCTGTACTTTTTTTGTGCATTACCACACTGTGTGATTTCTTTTCTATTTCTAATTTCTAAGCAAATGCACTGACAAAAAGATGTAAAAGTTTTATGTAATAGCAGTTGTGTATTTCCCTGGCAGGTCCCATGGTGTGGTACCAGAAGTTTGAATACGCAGTGGGCCACTGGCTTCACAAGACAGCAGAGCACGTGTTCGGCTGCGTGCTGTGCAGCCCGGGCTGCTTCAGCCTGTTCAGAGCGGCGGCGCTGATGGACGACAACGTGATGAGGAAATACACCATCAAGGCCTCGAGGGCTCGACACCACATCCAGTACGACCAAGGTAACGCAGGGAGCACGCAGTCAACACAGATGCATATGTACAGATGATTCTCGTCTTTTTCTAGAGCTGTAAGTCTGACCACAAAATCAGGCAGTGTGGACTTAGAAGGTAAAGAAAAAGTAACGGTATTTATTTATTCTGCAGTAGCCACAGTAGCAGACAAGTTAACCTGAACAAATCAGCTGTTTATAGGCTACCTAACTTATATTATAGTATTTAAATCAGCATCATCATAAACGTTCAATAATCAACCAATCTTCATCATCAATCTCTATAATCCTCCCTGCAGGTGAGGACCGCTGGCTGTGCACTCTGCTGCTGAAGCAGGGGTGGAGGGTGGAGTACAACGCCGCCTCTGACGCCTACACCAACGCCCCGCAGGAGTTCAAAGAGTTTTACAACCAGGTGATCACCAACCACTGCTCACGGCCTTTTGTGATTTTAGAATTGATTGAATTATCAGAACATCTTGCATGTGACAGATTTAATCAAAATGTTTTCTGAACCAGAGTTTCTTGCCAGGTCTGTTTTCTTAAGAATTTAATTTAATTTCTATTGTGTACAGTCATGATCATTAAGTAGATAATTACCAGAAGTAATGATGAACAAGTAATTATTTCAAACATTTTACCACATACTTATTTCAGCGTCGTCGATGGGGACCGTCCACCATGGCCAACATCGCAGACTTGCTGGGTTCCGGCACCCTCGTCACCAAGAGGAACCCGTCCATGTCCACTCCCTACATGTTCTACCAGCTCTTCAGCTTGGCCTCGTCCGTACTGTCACCGTCCACCGTCGTCCTGATGATCGCAGGTGAGCCTTGTTTCAGGGTTTTTTTCCCGCCATATAAAAAGCTTCGCTGTACTACAGTGGAAATAAATTAAAGCTTCTTTCACTGTAACAACCACAAAATGTAATGTCAATAATAAAAGATAAAAATATCTTCCTGCTTCCCTTTGAACTTTTGCCTGGGAAAATGTAAACACATGCTAAAATTCAGTAAATTCAGAGAAATTTTAAATATGTTGCTTTGTAATTACCATGAAAATGATACTTGCCAATTATCACATAATTAACCATGAAATCTGGGGGTAATTTGTGGGTAATTCCTAAGAAATTTCAAACACATTACTTGGTAATTACCACCTATTTACCATGAAATGATGGGAGGAGGTTGTGATTTAGTTAATTAGGCTGTGGTGCCTCAATTATGTGTTTGTGAAACCAGTTCCTTTGTCTGCTTCTTGTCCACCATTCAGGTAGTTTTACTGTGATGTTTGATATCCACCCCAACGCTGCTCTGGTCCTGGCTGTGATACCTCCTGCTGTCTTCCTTGGGGTCAGCTTCAAAATCAAGTCAGACACTCAGATTACAATTGCAGCAGTCATGAGCATCCTGTACGCCTTCGTCATGATGATAGCAGCCATGGCCATCATAGGTACGTTAGACACAAACTCGACAAAGCCTGTCAATTCTAAAATGTTTCTAGCTTCCATGACTTATTTTCTCTTTGTTTATTCTCATTCAGGCAACATGATAAAGGACCAAACCATCATGACTCCCAGCAGCATCTTCATCATCGCCCTGGCCAGCTTTTACTTCATTACTGCACTCATGCATCCTCAGGAGATTGGCCTGGTCATCTACGGCTTGCTTTACATCATCTGCATCCCCAGCGCCTACCTTCTGCTGGCTATTTACTCCATGGTCAACATGAACAACGTGTCCTGGGGCACCAGGGAGGCGGCACCTGCTCCTGCAGCTGCTGCAGCTGCTGGAGCTGCTGGAGCTACTGGAGCTGCTGGAGCTGCCAAACCTGCAGCCACTGCCCCACAATCTCAAGCCCACAAAGGTAGATACGAGTTGGAACTTGAAAAGTGACTCGACAAGATTATTGTGCATGCATGCATTTCAATTATAAAAGTCAGTTCTTTACATATTGAGCCACACTGGACTGATTATTGAGCAATTTAACTTTAGGTAAACTTTCATACTATGGAATGACCATAACTGTGTAATTTTAAAATCTGTTTCAGTCAAAATAATGTAAACTGCTCTTCAAAACTGTTTAAGTTGTTGGGGATTGATTGTTAAAGTTCCCACGAAAGTTCAGTTTTTGCTACTGGTAGCTAAGAATCATGTTAGCTTCCATAGCAACAAGTAAGCTGCTAAAGCTATCTGTCCATCAGGAAACTCTAATTAAATCACAGTGAGATGAGGCTCAGCAGCCAGAGGACATCAGACAAAAAAACACAAATATTTTCTCCATAACTAGTCACACAAATCAGTGAATAAAGTTGTAAAGTTGTGCTTTTGTGCAGTGACACCTGGCCTCCAAAGACCCTCTGGCACATGGATGTCATAAGCAAGAAAGTATTTCATTAGATGCAACACGATTAAACACAACACAAAACGAACCACTGCCAAGAATCTTTGCATGTATCTCGATATCACAACACAGTTTTTCGCACAAAATCACAAAACATGATATAACAATACTTATGTTTACCAATATTTTCTTGCACCCCTGATACTAATACTATTAATCATTTTATGATTGATTTGAGTTGAAATTGTTCATTACTCTTGCAGCCAAAAGCACATTCACACAGTTCTTCACGCGGGCCAAATGCTGCAGAAAACTCTGTGGAGGCAGTGAAGAAGAGCTGCCCATCGTCAGCCCGGCGATCCCGACTGTGGAGGCAGCGGTGCCTGAAATGAAACCCCAGAACACCATCGTGGAGGATGTGAGGGTTCCTGAGGTGCAGCAGAGGTAAGATCAGGAGGTGGAACGTGGATTGGAGCGTTGGTAACATGTAAAGTAAAAGTTTCACAGCTTCTTTTAACTTAAGTTTAGAAAGTTTTAGATTCACAACAAATGTAGTGTTGTTATCGGTGACTGGAGAATCCCTTATAAACTGTTATTTCTTATTTTGTTTCAGGCATGAAGAGCCCCCGCCTGCTTACACTTGCCCCAACCAGTGTAAGTCCCAATATGAGGGAATTTTGCATAACGAACTGCGAAAAATGATGATTCACACACATTCATGTTGTGTAATAATTTCCTATGTTGCTCTTTTCTTCAGGTTGGGTCACACAGTTGCAAAGTTTGTCTGATGACATGCGCCTACGGGAGGATACACTCGACCAGGTGTGAATTTCATTCATCATATTTCAATTCATTCATTTCATTTCATCATAACATTCCTTTGTCTTTTTGTTATCACTGCTGGAGTTTATGAGTGGATGCCTCTGTCCGTCCCTAGCTAGCTTCCCCAGCTAGCAAAGTCACTCATCTTTTGTGTATTCTGTGTCTTGCGAGCCTCCCCAGTTAGCAAAAACCCTCACTGGTGCATCATGGGCTTTGTAAGCTTTCCTGGCTTGCAAAGATTCTTTTGTGTTACTATGTTGTTTGATTTAATAGGTTAACTTAACTTTTTTATTATGTGTGCTTTACTTAATTTGAAGTTAACTTAATTTGAACTTGATGTATTAATAAAGAAAAATTTTGTCTACACTTCTGTCTCACAATTGGTGATTTTTGTATGCACCTTTAAATATGACACTGGTGTTTATTTTCTGTATTTCTCTGCAGGAAGAGGAGGAGTTCTTCAGAGAGCTGACAGCTAAATACCTGGAGCCGCTGCCTGTGAACAAAAAGAAGCAGAAAAAAATGGCTGATAAACTCAAGTCCTTAAGAAACAAGGTGACTACGTGTCAGGGTGGTTGAGTTTATTATTGTGAAATTCTAAAAAACAAACAATGCAACACAGTAATAATAAAATTAATTGTCTCATCTCTCTTTGTGTGCAGATCACCTTCGTCTACTTCATTTGCAACGCCTTCTGGCTCGTGACGACCTTCACCCTCCAGCTGTTAGAGTCGACCATCTTCATCCGGGTGCCAAAGGTGGACATCAACCTGGAGTTCACCGGAGAGTACATGTACATCGACCCTCTGGGCTTCATGTTCATCCTGGCCTTCGCCTTGCTGGTTCTCATCCAGTTCATAGCCATGCTGTACCACAGGTAACCAATCACCTGTCAGATATGATGATCCCGGTATTGATTTGTTAATCATTCAATTAAAAATGGAGCAACATGCAACAATTCGTGAGTGAAAAGAAAGAAAAAGAAAAAAAAGAAGAAGAAAAAGTTTTTTCTGGCCCAGCATGGTGTTTCTGTAGCGAGTATTTAAACTTGTTGCATGTTTCCTTAACGTCTAATCACATATCATGGTCATTTTCTGATTTATTACAGTAAATATATTACAGATTTCTCCTTTAATTTTCTTGTTTTGTGGTTTTTCAGACTTTGCACCTTGATCCATTTCGTGGCCTATCTGGATACAGAGTCCAAGTTTGACAAACACAGAAAGCAACAGAAAGAGAAACAGGTACATACAAATACTTTTTATTACTGCAGCTGCATTACAGCTTAAACCTCCTGCAACTATTTCTGGTGCAGTTATGATTTTCTGATGTATGATCATTGTTTCCCAAAGATGACGTCCTCAAATGCCTTGTTTTGTCCACAACCCAAAGATTTTCTGTTTGCTGTCAGAGAGGAGAAAAGAAACCAGAAAATATTAATTCATAAAAACTTAAAGCAGTGAGAGTGTTGGTATTAATAATTAATAGCTGTTAACTTGTCTAATTAGTCTGAGACAGGCCAGAATTGCACTGAGTTGTCCCAAGTTATCCCATTTTTTTAATTTTTCGGCGCCATTTTCAGCTTTATTGGACAGTTTGACAGTGACGGATATGTGGGGAGACAGATGGGGGTACGAGATGCAACAAAGGTCCCCGGGTAGAATCAAACCAGCAGCATAGTGGTCACGTGGCTCTGACACCATGGCATTCCTGTCTACTATGAGTAAATCTATAATTATAATAATTATAAGTATAATTATAATTAACTTTACTGTAATAAACTCTGTGTGATGATGCTTCAGGCTCAAAGTTGAAGTGGATGGACAGTGTTTTCCGGATGTTGAATTTTGTTTATGTAAAGATGTCGACCATGCCTGCTGTTTACATTCACATGTCAAACCAAATGATTAATACCAACACTCTAATTCCAATTTTTGGATAAAAAAAGTTATTTATAAATATGAAATATATGATTTATGAGATGTTTTGGTTTGCTTTATTTTTTTAATTTATTTCTAAAGTTGCTCAGTGGCAGAAAACACTGTTCCAGACAAAAACCCAATTTAAAAATGTATTAAAATCCTTCAAAATCTAAAAGTGACAATACCTTCTGATAACAGGTGTGAAAATGGGTCATTATAATCATCTTTATTTTAAAATAATTTTTTAAAATTAAATTGTTGGCCTTTTAAAGTTGTGTCCCAGATTTCTGTCAGATTTTTATAAAAACATGATTTAATCAGGCATAAAAAGACTTAAATATACTCTAAGGACCCCTGTCTTACTTCCTGGTTCACAAACTTCCACATATTCATCAAATATTATTGGTGTCAGATGTGTCTCGAGCATAATATGACAACTCCATAGTACAAGAATTTTACAAGAATGGGTGAAGCGTGTATTCATTTTGTTTTAGAATTTTTTACCTTATTCCATCCTGAATTTAATTAATTTATGAAGGAAGTACAACTCCAATCTCTTCATACCACCCTGTGTTTTATAATTTTATAATAATAAAAGAACTTTTATCCTTGAATCCTCGATCAAATTGAACAAATCAAAATGATATGACAGATGACTCAAGCCCTAATATCTTCGAACACGCTGTACGTGCAGTTTCCCTTTTCTTTTCTTCGAGGTGTTTCCTGTGTGACACGTTTGCAGATTTTTGGAGAGCTTGTTGTTTTATTGGCAGCGGCCACTGAAACTTATGTCCATAAAATGTAATATGTGTAATAGTTGCAGCTCAGCATGACTCGCCCCACCCTTCTAATACTACGGTTAGATTTGTTGGCAAGTCCTCAATACAGTTTTATTGTAGGTGTGGTGGTGCAGAGCTAATATGTGCTAATCATCTGGATTCCTGATAGGTCAAAGCTGATGAAGAGGATGACGGTGACGACTTCATGTTTCCAAGCCTGCTTAACAGAGGCCACAAACCTGGAACTCTCGTCTAAACAAAGAAGAACCGAAACCCAACCAGCACTTTGAAACTACCTTGGACGAACTAAATGCAACGTTTTGTTTTGTTTTTCCAAAGTTTTATCTTTTTTAAATTCTTTTACTCCAGTTTATGATATTTATTTTTTTTAAAAAGCCTTTTAACAACCCAGTTTGGCACAAAGCACCTCTCATAAAACTAATGATACAGATTCACCCTCAGATAACTCTTTGTGTGTTTGTGCATGTGTGTGGGTGTGTGAGAACAAAAGCCATAAGGGAATAACAAAGCAGTAAATAATGTTAATGACTGACAGCTGGGGCTCATTACTTTCAGCTTTAAATTAAAGGAACATCTGCATTTCATCTGCAGGGATCAACGAGGTCCGAGCAGATTGCAAAAGTTTTACAAATTTAAAGCAGAAGACCAGACGCAGAAGATTTAAAGCGTCTGAAAACTTAGCTTGAAATAGTAAAAATGCATATATGTTATTGAAGTTTAGTTTTTCAGTAAGTATCCACAAAGATCTGATTGAAATGAATGTTATTAATTATTAGAAAACCTGGTGTTTAGATCATTTTTCATGAGTGTAGATGTGTCAGATCTCGTTTGATTGACAGCTGCCTCAGGAGTCCCAACAAGGAGGCTAAGTGACGTCCTGCTGTGGACCGCCGTAGACGCAGGCGGCAGCAAAACGTATTTTAGCACCTAAACAAAGCACGACCTGAGAAAAATCAGAATCGTATGCTGTATATCGAAGCGTACGCCACATTTAAAACATGTCTGCCACTTTACTTTTCATGTTACAGTCTCAGCTTGAGGTCAGTGAAAGTCGTGATAAGTGGCTGAGAAGTGGGCGGACTTTGCAAAACGCCCACCTTTGATAACTTTAGATCAGCAAAGTCTGCAGATGATCCAGACTCATCAAAACCTAAACCGTTTTATCGCCACCTTGAGGTCAGTAAGTCTTTTGACTGAGCTCTTGGTGGAATTTGCAACCCACCTGCCGATTTTGAAGTGGTTTTGTCTCATGGTTTTTGTTGCATGAATACTTTTAGTGAAGAAAAAATAAGGTGAAGAATCAGAACAAAAACAGTCGTGAGCCGCAGCGAGAGACGCTGCTCGGACCCCTAAAAACTGAAACTTACTGAGCCTTCCTGGTAACGCTGTGTTTCACTGTCACTTTATCTGAAGGATGTGAACTTATTACTTTAAATCTGAGGTTTCTTTTACTTCTGTCAGTGCAACACAACATGTCAATGTGAAGAGGACAAACTGATGAAGTGTTTATAACTTGGTGCCATTTTTCTCTTTAATCATTTAATCATTTTAATTCTTATTTTGTAATTTATTGTCATTGTTAGTGTTTTACATGGGCGCCTTTAAAACTAACTTAAACTGTGTAATGAAGGAAAACTGTGCAGGTCTGTAAGAAAACCAGAAAAACTGCTCTGAGTATTTATTGATACGTTTTAAGTTTTTTTTTTCCAGTTTCCTCAGTGACGTCTGAATTAGAGGAAACCATATTTTTCGATGCTCTATTTATAGTCTCTCACTGATTCTGTCCATCTGTGTTTATTTTAATCATTTTAAAATATGTGTTTGTGTTCCCAGTTCATATTAAAGCACTCTGATTAACTTCTCTGATCTTATATTGTCTTGAATATTTATGAATTCACTCTAATGGCGTGTTTATATATTTTTAACGCTCTCCAGTCACATTTAAAGTATGTAAAAATACGAAGCTATGATTTATATTTTGTTGAACATGGTTTTCAAACATTAAAAAAGTTTTTAAAAACTTTTTTTTAAAAAGTGGGAAATCTTCTCTTCCTCCTCTGTTGAGAGAAATTCCAGAATAAAGTGACCAGATTTCTAAAATGAAAACCGGAGACGAGACAATATATCCACCGTGAAATAAAAGATTTCAAGTAAACAAACAGTTTTGTGTCATATGCTCGTCTCCAAACATCTGAAAAAAAACAAGGAGGACTCTCGTCTTCTGAACCTCGGCTGGATATCACCCTCCTGTGTACTTATCTCCATTGTTGAGTTTTAATTATTGTTTTAAATATGTCAGTGTCCGAGATTTAGATCAGATGTGTTCTTATCTGAGTAAAAATACCACCTCTGCCTGATGTTTCTGTATTATAAAATCAATATAAAATCATATTTTTACTGGATTCTGCAGTGTTTAGGGAAGGTATAATCTGAGCGTATTTAGTTTATCCAAAGTGTGAATATATAGAAACTGTAATCTCCTCCTTTATGTGCAGGTGGCACTGTGTGCATGTGCAGTCATAAGAAGAGAGAGTGCCATGTCCAGGGTCAGTGGCAACACCGAGCATCATTTCTGCAAAGACGAACATAGTTACTGTTTCAGGATCAGCAAACTGACAAATCTTTAAAGAACTTAAAATGTGGTATAGTTGTGTAGAATAATGTAAAATTATGACCGTGCCACTGATCTTATAGGCTGAGTGCAACGTTTAATTGCACCATTTGTACTTTGATGGCATTGTGCAGTAGCACGGGATCATGGGAGTTGTTGTTTTCATAGTTAAACAACTACCATTGGTGATGACAATCTGTGGTAACTCAGGCAGGAATCCTGTTCAGGGACAAACAATGTATTTAAGTTTAATTCACCTTATGTTTAGTGAGGTACGCCTCACTTCGACCTCCTTCCTCACTCTCTGATGTGTCCCGTATTTCTCCAGTCGAATAAACTGATTTTTAAGGGTTTGTTGGAAACAATCAATTACAAACACACAGCTCAATGAAATATATAACATAGGTCTGGTTGTTTTTAGATATTTTGATGCTGAAATGTTAACATATCATAACTTTAAAGGCAGAGAGCGATACAGAGATGTTTTCTGATGTTTAAGTCGTCAGTGTGTCTCCAGCAAAGCTACCGAAGTGCTCTTGAGTTGTGGTTTCACAATGTCTTGCCAGCTACAAAGAGGAAGTTCACATCCTCTTTTCATTTTCTTTCTTCTTTTTTTTGTTTTTTAATCTGTCTGTTGATATCGTCTGACATTTCAGCTTTTCAGAGGAGGAAGAGAAACCAAAGCCTGGACACTGATATCAGCACGTGTTGGTGGGGAAATTATCTTTTCATAATAATGAATCCATATTTCACAGGTTTTAGTTTAAGCAGAAGGCTGAGCCGCTCTGTAGACAGGAATTATGTAATTAGCTGAGTTTTTAAAAGTTGAAATGTGGTAATTTTGCCAGATTTTGAATTTTATTACCGTGCCAATTATGACCTTTGATGACTGAATACAGGATTTAAACACTCTGAACAAGTAAAGTTCTTGTTTTGTTTTGTTTTTTTCTTTGATGCCTCTTTTATTTTCATGAATGAACTTTTCCTGACATATGGTTCAGGAAGCGAAGCCGATATGATTATCGGGGTGTTAATTAAGTCTCGTGCACGTGAGTGCACAACTCAACAAAAAATAAAATACAGACAGAGGTGGGAAACGCAGACTGATTCTTTTGTTAACACTTTACTCAAGGAGAAGTACATCTTTTATGTCATTTGTATATGTCTCTTATATCTTGTGTTTTTCATCTTTTTGTCATTTATCTTGTTTTCAGTTTGTTCTGTCTGTTTAATTTTGTCATTTTTCATCTTCTTATGTCTTTTTTGTCTTATTATGTTGTGGTGGAAAATCTGAAAATAAAGAGAGACACCATGACAAAAGTGTCTTTGTGGTGTTTGAATAGAACTTTGCAAAGGATCAGAACACAGTCACACAGAAAGTGTACAAGGAACTGATGATGCTGTCTCTTATACACATCTAGATGTGTATAAGAGACAGGTATTTGTACTCAGTTACTTCCCACCTCTGAATATAGGTCGACTTGTTTTTAGACATTTGATTGCAGAAATGTTGCATATTATCCCTTGAATTGTTGTTTCACAACATCTTGGAACTGCTCCGTTTACAGAAGAAGGTCACATCCTCTTTTCATTTGTTTTTTTAAAAAAAAATCTGTTTATATCGCCTGATATTTTAGTTTTTCAGAGGAAGAACTAAGATAAACCAAAACTTTGGCAAGAGACCAGCTGTTGTTTTGGAGAGTAGATTAACACACTTAACAAGTCTTTAAAAATCTTGAAATGTGGGATTTTCAGATTTCAAATATTATGACCATGCCACCTAAAATCTTGGATTGCCAACAGTGTTTAAACAGCACAGGCAGCTGTGTCGCGTGCATTTAGAGTGATAGATTTATGCATTTAAAAGCTTATCAGATGTTACACTGCACACAGCATCATGCACTGTTGCATGATGTTGATGCATTGCAGCAACAGTTGAGTCTGGTTCAAATTTCTCTCCAGATGACCCGGCGTTTATTTGCTGCAGTCCCTACGTTATCCAGCAAAGATACCAAACTGATCTGAACATGGCCTTGAACAGCTTCCTGATTGCAGTGAATTGACATAATTTTGATGTTTTTTATTGTTTACGCTCTTTTTTACGTGTTTGACTTAAAAATCTATCTGAGATATTTATTCACAAATAATGTGATTTTCTTAAGTCAGCCTTTTTTGTAAATTGTTGGGGTGCAATTTACCCTCATGTAACTCCAAACAGCTTCTTGATTTCCTTCTTTTTTGAGGACATCCCTTTTAAAAGGGTGCTGTGGATCATATAAAAAAAGGTGTTGCTTCTCAACCACATAAATTAGTCTCTCGTCGTCTATGTTGACTGTTAACTGGAGGAGGAACAGAAACGTCAAGGGTGTCGAGTTTTACCAACAAAAATAGGCTAAAGGTGAAGCGAGTGTAAAAGTAAAACCAGGCAGAGCGACAAGCATGTTCGCTTTGTGCACAGAGCAGATTTGGACATCTGCACTGTGAAAAACTGAAATAATCTGATGTTAGCTCGCTTGTTCACAATACTTCTACTTAACCTTTATTCACCAGTCTTTAAACCGTTAAAGGCACGACAACAGAAAACACTTTGCACACCAGTGCTGCTAAATTTGTAGTAACTTTTCACAATAAAACACACAACAAAAATTGGCTACAACATTAAAAGTTTTTATTTTCATGTTACAGTTTCTCTAGAATCTTACAGTAGTATTTACAAAGTTATATTATTATGTGTCACCGAAAAAAAAGAAAAAGTAGAACTAAGCTTATTATCCGTCATTGCAGTGACAGGAAGTGTAACACTGTGAGCTTCCATTCATAACATTCAACATGATGCTGCTGCAACAGTTCACAGCAGAACACAGTAAAATATAAAGAACAAGATAAACAGTCTGATTGCGC
>JAJHUR010023455.1:1565-32168 GCA_027495735.1 Lutjanus campechanus | reverse complement strand
ATTTTTATTCTAACAGATGATCAAGCATTGTTGAAATATGTAATAATGTATTTTCTGCCTGGTCTAAAAACTGGGCTATGGAAAGCCAAAGAAAAAGGCGAAATGCCAGGCTGTATGTAGCTGTATCACGTCTAGCACTCAGTGGGATGCCAGAAAAATAGATTCCTAGTTTTTAAAAGAGAAAAGAGAGAATATCCTTTAAGATTGGATTTTTTGTTTTATTTTGGTGTGATGCTTGGTGCAAAGTTAGGGATGTACATCTTTTTCTTAGCTGAATTCTCTCTCTGGTACTGACTCTGTAGACCTCGCTGACTGACAGACAGACTGAAGAAGCTTTGATAAAAACACAACTGGTTCTTTTGCTTTTAAATCTCTCTGGGCACAGCAACCAAAACACAGGAACCAATAACTGCAGCAATACAGCCTTTTGAAGTATAGTTGATGGGGGATGCAGCGTGTGTGTGTGTGTGTGTGTGTGTGTGTATGTGTGTGAGAAAAGACAAGAAAAGAGAAGGAGGAAGGTAAGAGAGAGACTGAAAGTTGGCTCGAAGGTGAAGGGAGAGGGGTTGTAACATGAAGGTCATCGGCTTAAACCTCCCACTGAGTATATAATGAGAGGGAAAATAAATAAATTGTATTTTCCTGCCTTCAATCGCTGCTGTTGATGTGCCATTAAACGAGGCACTTAACCCCCGACTGCTCTAATTGAACTTCTCAGTGGCCAAAAGTACAAGAGTGTGGTCATTCTGAGCAGCTCCCAGGTGTGAACGTGAGTGCGTGAAGCCTGTAACTAACCGGCCCCCCGCAACTGTTCCTGCAGGTGTGTCCTGTTAGTAAAAAAGTCCTCCCGTGTGGTTTAAATGAAAGGCAAAAGCAGCCCAGTGGTAGGCAGGATTGGAAGCTCAGTGAGTCAGCAAACTGGCCTCGAATTAAGTCGTTACGTCAAGTCATTGCATGCAGGGCCGCTTTGGCCTTTGCTAAATGCAGATTTATTGAGGCATCTCAGCCAAAATGTTTGCACCGAGGCCAAGATCAATGGTGCAATAAGTGATAATTACATTGTATGAAGACAAAACTAATAATTAGGCCTAGTTGATAATTAGCCTGATCGGCTACCATCAGTAATCGATACAAACACACATTATGAGACTATAAACCATTAATTAACCATTGTCATTAATTGCAGAAAACATCAGACACAACCTCATCATACTTTAGCACCGAGTGTTTCTATAGTGGTGACAAAATGTTAAAAAATATACATAAAAGTGATGCACGGACAGCAATTACAACCGTGTGCACTGGCCGAGTCATAAAACTGGTCATTCTGATTAATAAAGGATGGGTTGCTGGTGGGAAAAAGTGTGCTGTGTGAGAGGCTGTGTGCGCCTTTACGCACAAAGCGCAGCAGAATTAACTTCTTTCATTACTTAACTCGTTTACCTCTGGAGATTTTCCTCAAGTCAAGTCAGTGGAAACAAAACTGAAAGCAGCCTCTCTAATCATCAAAATAAATTACTAAAAAAAACCCAAAGAAATCACCTGAAAAGCTTGCCCTGCTTGACATAATTTAAAGGGTAATATGGCCTCTAGGACCAAGTAGAGCTGATGCTGTGGGTCTCTTCATATGAACTCCGACCCTGACCACCCCTCACTAATACAGACAGTATTAGCAGTTTGAGTTAAACTAAATCTCGCTGCCCTCTTTCGGGGAAAACACTTCACCCAAACTCCCTTTAAGAAGTATGACGTATTTACGATTCTTTACCTGTCTGCAAAAGTACATAACTCTAAAAACACAAGATAAAAGGTGTGAAATGACAACAGTCTTCCTGTCAAGTCAGCATCAATATAAGTCAGGCAGAAACAGAGCGGAAAAGACAGACTGCACTGGGAAAATACTTCCCTTCACCTGAGTTTTTTTTATGTCTGTGACAGTTTCTATAGATATAGATGTTGACAACTTTCGGACTGTCTTAAATGAGGAAATCTGCTCCTTTCTTTAAGGGCACAACAACCAGTTAAAAAACTGGCCATGTGGTGCAGAAGGGGCATTACAGCCACACTCTGCATCCACGGCCCTGGCTGCTTGGCCCTGGTATGATAGTTCAGATGTGTGGGCGTTGTAGTTCTCATTTATCTGCACCTGCCAGAAGGACACAGTTCAAATGATTGGGGGGAAAAGGTATGAGAGGATATTGATGATTGTCCTCCCCTGTGCGCTGGCTCTGTAATGAATAATTCTGTGATTTTTTTTTTTCTGCAGTCATGATCAGGACTGCAACTACGGATTGTTTGCATTACCTCTCCTACACTTATGCATTATTTAAATAATTGTTTGGGCTATAAAATGCTACAAAATTGTGAAAATTGCTCATAGAAAATAATAAATGGGAATTTAACGGCGGAAAACATTTATTTTTCTTAGCAGTGACACTGAGACACAAATCATGCACAGGCTACCTTTTACACTGCTTTGGAGAAGGAAGGTGTTCTTAAACTCTCCTCAGTCGGAGGAAATAAAGAACTTGGTACTTATTCACAAATTTCTTGGAAATACTTGAGGATACAGAAATTTTGGAGGAAAGTGAAGTTTCACCTTGATTTGATATGATTTGGAGTTACGTGTATTAGCAGCTAAAGTGGACGGTACAAAACAACCATAATCCATCCTACAGTCCATGATATTATTAAAGTCTAGATCAGTCTGTGATTTCAGGGATGATGCCTTCCCCCTTGTTAGCAAAATGACCAAAATGCATCCTCCTTGTTAACCTGCCACCCTCCCTCTCTGTTTCCTAGTTGCAGAGAGAGGGACAGAGGGGTTGTTAAGTTGAAAATGTTAGTCTTGCCTGCCTGACTTATTGATCCTTTATCTGATGGAGGTTTTTGCAAGCTAGAATCAATGGCCCTGACCATGGTTCTGAATTATCAGCGGTCTAACTGTGCTGTGTATTGATAAATCCATGGTGCTGTCCGTGGTGCTGAAGTAGTAGGTTTGTAAATGAGAGATTTTCTCAGAGTCCTGCTCTGCAGTTTCATCTTGGATCTGTAATATTCTATAAACTATACAGCTACGATGAGATATTGAAAAGTACAGAACCAAAACAGTTGTTCGTCAATCAATTTGCTATTATTATTAAATACTTGTAAGGGTTTTTCTTGCAGTCATGATTCGGTGTGCGATTAAAGATTGTTTTTTATTACCTGGTGATTATTTTCAGATTATTCAAATGTTTGTTTAGTCTATAAAATGTTACAGATGGTGAAAACTGCTCATAGAAGATAATATATGGGAACCAACTGCAGGAAACACATTTATTTTTCTTAGTAGTAACACTGAGAGAATTTAAAACACTACACAAGCTGCACTCCACTATATCATCCTTGGATATAAATGTTAACAAAGACATGGAAAAACTACCCACCACGATTTCCTTGATCCATTCAAAACTCTTGTTTTGTCCAAAAACCCAAAGATATTAAATTTATAATAATATAAAACAGAGGAAACCAGCAAATTGACTCATTTGAGAAGCTGCAACCAGCAGCTTGATAAACGACAGAAAGGATTAATTGGTTATCCGTACGGCAATTATTTTTCTGCTGATTGGCAAATTGAATAATCAATAAATCGTTTCAGCAGCAGCTGTGATTGGTGCGCTGTAGCCTCTTTCTATCTTGCCTGGCGACAGAAACCAAACAAGACTATTACAGAGGTGATGAGGACTCTCACTGAGGTTGACACACGTTTTGCGCTTGACACTCACACCGGGAGGGTGATCTCATCACACTGTGAGCTGCTCTACCACTGTCCTCCTCAGCTGTATCACCTCCTCTCACTGACTTCAGAATATGATATATATAAATTGCAGTGGTGTGAATGGTTAGAATAAAAAAGACCAACCCCAACAAACATATTTTGCGATGAAAAAAAAAAATCTGGCTCCGTGTCATACTTCTTGGCTGTGCGTCTGTTGCTTTTCTACCTGCTGTCAGTGGCGTAGTGGTAATCTGGAGGATTGAGAGAAATCCCAGTGGGCTAGTAACAATTCAGCCTGATTACTGTGGGCTAACAAACAATATTGTGCTTTCTGCAGCCTGAGCCGGCAGAGCCTGGTGCTCTCTGTCTCCACACACACACACACACACACACACACACACACACACACACACACACACACACACACACACACACACACACACGCGAGTTCTGCTAATGTCGCAATCATGTCTATAGTATAGGACTGAAAAATGAGCGGTTCATCCCCCGTTACCTTGGTTATCCTGGCTCAGTCCAGTAGTAGTCTACACATCATGTTTTAGATGGAGAGCAAAAAAACAGAAGGAGGGAGATGGTGCCAAGAAAATACAGGAAAAAACTTCAGCAGGCAGGCAAGTGCTCTAAAATAATAGATATACATGGAGGTGGGCAGTGCAAGTGTGAAATACTTGGTGTTAAAGCAGTGTTAAGCTGCCAGGATGCAAACTTAACTGTCATGATTATGTCACATTTCAAGTAAAGGCTTTCTCCACTTGTCATTTTTATCATTTTTATCAGTAGCTGGCCGCAGAGCCATCACACTCGATCACATAAACAGGAGCAGGCATTGGAGGTATCCCTGAAAACTGTGATAAACAAGATTGTGGAGACCAGGACAGTTTTTATTTGTCAAGATTTCCTTGAGTTTACACACAGTGTGACTTCTGAGCTCAGTTACAATTTGTTTTTTGTTTTTTTCCTGGAAACTAGAATATTTTTAGCTGCTTTTCAGTTGGGGATAAATGTGTTCATTTCAAGTCAAACACAGTTTTGTTGTGTCTGGCTTGGTTGCAATTACCAGCGTAGGACCTGGCCTTATTTTTGCTTTGGGAGCTGCTTCTTTATTATCAAATAATTTCTCCAGCTTATTGGCTCCACCAATATCAGTGGTTTTGTAATACTGACAAAAAGAAAGTGTAATATCTGTATATATTTGAAAAAAAAAGGGATTGCTATTTTCCCTAAAAATGAGACATTTTCTCTTCGGGGAATAGAAGCACACTATCCTAGAAATCCTGGGAAACTCTCTTGTTTTTAAGGCATGAGGTTTTAAGTTATTCAGCTACAGTCAGAACGCACTGATCATATTTCAAACAGCACAGCCAGGAGAAGTATGGGTTCCCAACCTGACTGCCTTTAGGTATTATTTGGTGGTATTAATAATTACTGAGGCAGGTGAATGTCATTTATGTTATTCAGCACTGGAATGAACATAATATAAACCGCATATGCAGCGTGAACTTGGTTTCCGCTGTGAGGATGAAATGCCAACTTCATTGTCTGCGATCTGTAACTGTCTGTCTGCACGGCCTCATGGAAGTGATATTTTAAAATTCATGGTTGTTTAAACAAACAGAATTTGTTAAAGGAGCAATTTGGCATTTTCACATTTATTCTATTAAGTAGTTCTGCAGCTGACAACTGTTTTCATTACTGATTAATCTGTCAATCATTTTCTCAATTAATCGATTAGCTGTTTTGTCCATAAAATGTCAGAAAGTGATGAAAAATGTTCATCAAAGTCCAAAGGACAAAGCAGAATTTGGACATTTTTTCTTTGAAAATAACTCAAAACAATTAATCAATTATCAAAATAGTTGGTGATTAATTTAGTAGTTGACAACTAATCCATTAATTGACTAATTATTGCAACTCTATTAAGCTGAGACGGATCCATTTTGTTAGCGTTCACAGGCGACTGGTGCGACTCCCGCAGAAGGCTGGCACCGTCCATGCTGCAGTGTTACTGTAGATAAAGTCAGTCTAATAAGGTTAATGATCACTTGAAGTTAAAATTAAAACTCTAAAAACGCTCTCACTCACTTGATGTCAGACTGTGGATGGATTCTATCTTTGTGCTGCTCTGAGAGAGGCGCATTGCACCAGACTGTCGAATATGTAAATATGTTGCCATTTTTGACAGTATTTCAACCAGAACTGTTTTGGATAAAGTATAAATCCAGAGCTGTCTGCTTTGGGTTTTCACTTGGGATTTTGCCTGACATTCCAAATGTTGCTGCAAACCGCTTGTTTAACTTTGTGATCCCTCGTTCACAAAACGCACAGTTTGCATCTTAATTGTTCAATCTTTGAAATAATTCAGATGTCGTATGAGGATAATTTAGATGGTTGACCCTAGAAGTTACCAAACTCACTGCATTAAGAGTCAGAAGTGTTTGAATTCATGCCACTTTGTCTTTATTAATTAATCAATTAAAGCGTTCAGTGTGCTGCTACTCACAGCTGTTCCACCGGTGCACGCACACAGCTGTTGGGGGGAAAAAAGATCAATTTACTTATTTTAATATGTGCAGGCAAGCATCTCTATATTGATTTAACTAAACATGGATTTACAAAACTGAGGTTAGTAGACATATTATTTACTCGTTTTAAACCTAGTTTTGCTAAACTATGATAGAACTATGTCACTATAACAAAACAGGAAATGGTTTGGATGGGTATTCCCAGGAACCTCATTTCCCAGGATTACACCCCAATATGTAATTAATATACACTTTATAAGAAAAAGCTTCATGCCTGGGTGATCTTTTGCCAGTTGCCTCCCAGTACAAACCTGCCCCATCACCACTTTACATGATTTGTCCACACCATCATTTATCTCCTGGTGCTGAAATGAAGTCACACTCAGCAGCCGGCGCCTGCTGTAGACCGAACTGAAATTCAAATGTAGTAGACTCCAGACCCCCATATAAACAGCTTTCACAGATGTTTAGCATGAACAGTCCTGGGGGGGGAAAACAACCTTCTTTCGAGCTCGGTGTGCAAATGTGCAACTTCTCTCACAACACACATACACAACACCTTTAGTAATTGTGTTAGGAATACACTAATAAACCAATGGTATGAATAAAAGAAATAATAAGCGTATAAATAAAGGCCTACGGGCAGAACACAAGTTGGCTTTGTTTATTGTTTGTGATTTTAAATGAAACATTGATCTACTGGGCAGGGTTGAACTCTGGAAACTTTGCTGACAGTAATATTGTTTTTTGCATCCCAGTGTTTGTTTTTGCCTACACTGTACTTCTCCCTGTAACTCTGCCAGAGCTGGCGATGTTTGAAAAAAGTTCCACCCCAATTGGATCAGCTCTAACAAATAAAAGAATCATCCATTTTTTGTATGCCAAACCCATTTTTTGTTCCTAAATGAAAACAAATGGATCAATGTCAGAACAGGTCCACCCTCTTTCTCTCCGTCTCTTTCGCTCTTCCCCGTCCCTGCCTCCTCCTCATCATCCCCCCCATAATGCATGTCAGTGTGGAACAGTCAGGAGGCTTAATCTACGGGAAGTTGGCTGATGTGGTGTGAGAAGGGAGCCACGTTTAGGGAACACGGAATTGATGGGGAGAAAGGGCATGTGTAAGCCCAGGAGAGGAACAGGATTAGTTTGGAATGTTGTACTTCCATTACAGAGGGACCGCTTTGGGAAATAAGAAATGTTGTTGGCTTTACCTCGCCCCCCATATGTGCTCACTCATTCTCCGCCAACCTTGTTCATCTCCTCTTTTGACTTTCTCAGCGTGTGTGTGTGTGGGGTGGGGATAGAGGGCTGGGGGTGGGGGTCACAGTGCGTAGCATAAGAACACGAACATGCTGAAATGGAAGGTTGTGAATTAAACATGCATGTTCTTTCTGCTTTGCTGTACCACTGTGGTGGGATGCTACGCTTCTGTGGTGTCTGTGTATTTGCATGCGTGTGTGTGTGTGTGTGTGTGTGTGTGTGTGTGTGTGTGTCCCAGCCTGGGATGTCCCATATCAGTAGGGGCCATTTGCCCAGGTTCTCTGCTGAGTCGCTTTAATATTTAACACCTGCTCCCCACACCTGCTGTCACTTGCTGAAGATACACTGCTGTGTCATTCACTCACCGAGTCCTCCCCCACTTTCACCTCTAATTTCTCTCTCCTGCACTCAAGCTTTTACATCCTCCGTGTCTCCTCCTGCCCCGTGTGTCTCTGTCTGCTCTTCTTCTTCCTCTCTCCATCTTTTCTCCCTCTCCGCCACCTCATCCTTCTTTTTCTGTCTTTTCATTTCGCCACGTCTCTCCGTCTCCTTGTCCCGCTATTGCATCCACGCTTGTTATTCTCTGGTGGCTCGGGTTGTGAGAGGAACAGCCAGCTATGTTGGACGGCTTTGGGAAATCTCGCTAGCCTTGAACTCCTGTGAAGCAAGATTGGATGACGGGGTTTGTGTGTCTGTGTGAGAGACAAAGAAAGATAAAAAAAAAAATAAGGGGGAGCGTAGCTGGGTTGATATGGTTACTATGGTGACTAAACCAGACTACAGCATTTAGTTCTGTTCTGCCTGCAGCTTAGGCCCTCTGGCTGCGTTTACACCGCAGGTATTGTTGCCCAGTTTCTTCCAGCTTGGCTCGGCACCACGCTGAACACAACTGGCTGTCGGTGTGAAAGCCAGTGAGAGATCGAGTCTCTGTCGCTGCGCTTGCAACTCCAACCTCCACACTAACATGGCTAATTTTGAAACGCTGTTCATGTGTGAAAGCGACATAAATCCACCAGCATTTGTAAAGGTCTTCATCCCCGCTAAAACCTCTAATGTAATGTAAAATCTGAACAGGAATATTTCCTCTTCTTTGTCTTATTTCAGCTGACAGACGACAAACTGTGACAATTTAGTTCTTTGCATTTAGCCTACATATTTTCTTTGTCTATTGTCCAACAACTGAACATGCAGAAAATAGGATTTTGATTGTGGGTCAGTTAGCCAGGCGCGAATGTGATGCTGTGCTGAAATGTAAATCAAATCAAATTCAAACATCAGTATCAGGGGCTGAGTATCAATGTTTGATACATTTTAAAGGTGTAGACCAAAATAACCCAGTACCGAGGAGCATCAAAACTTCTCCAGTTGATCCTTTTTGTACCCAGATCTAGAAAAAAGTATCTATTTGTAGTCAACCACTGGAGCAACATGTGACTGGCCTGCTACCACAGCAGCTACACCACGTACAGTCTGTGGTGAGGTGGAGTCGAGTGTGGTGTATTTGACAGAGGCGGCAGTTCAGTCTGCTGAGATGCCACGAAATCGTTTGAAAGAATGGCCAAGGTTCGACGTCAATTATGGCCCGATGCTGCAATTATTTTTGTTGTCAGTAAATCTGTTGATTATTTTCTTGATTAATCAATCAGTTGTTTAGTCTATAAAATGTCAGTGAGTGGAGAAAAATGTTGATCAATGTTTGCCCAAAGCCTGTGTCGTCTGATAAAAATAAATCTATATGATGTGGAAGGAAATGATGCTCATCAAATTAATTAGAAAAAAGAGTATCAAATGAAGAACTCTACTGGCATTAATAATAAATGCGCTGACATGAGTACTGGTATCATAATTTTTTACATGATACCCAGCCCTACAAATCATGGAATTCTTTTAAATACACAGTTCAGTGTTTTGGGAAAAAAGCTTATTTGCTGTCTGGTGGATGAAGTAGATGATAAGATCGATGCTCCTGTCATATCTGTCTGTAAATAAAGGCTACAGACAGCAGTCAGTAAGGTTTGCTCTGAATAGTTTTTTTAAATTTGTACCAAACTGAGGCATAAAAATGACAAAGCTGGTGGTTTTATGCGAAGCTATTTCTTTAATAAAGTTAACAGAGGAAATAAATTAACTGCCACACAGCCTGCGACCAGGCACAAGATTGTTTTCTAAGAGCTCTGTTTTCTCCATCCACACTAACAGCTGCAATTTCAGATTCAGACGCTGGAAAGGAATTTTTAAAAATCTCACTTTAGTGAAATAAAAAATGCAGCTTTAGTGCAGTACAGTAGTGAGGGTCAAAACGGAGAGAAAAAGATGTGCTTCCAAATACACTCAGCTTAGTGTGCACTCGCTCTCCTGCTGCTGGGCCGCAGCACCTTCGTCGAGGGGGGTAAAAAATGCATAAAATAAAAGTTAAAGACGGACCCATATTGTGGGTCATATTGCGGTTGCCCTTGAAACAGCCTGCATTATCCCGTGTACATGAATATGAATATGAATGACTTGAAGAACAGACACTGACTTAACCTAAATGCACAATGAAATCTCCATCTGCAGTGGAAGCAAACATCTGCCAAGTTAGCTCTCAGCTAACTGGTTCAGTACATCAAAGAGCATAATTTATGTCATATCATACACCTTCTCTTACAGAAAATACAATAAAATGTAATCAAATAAATAAATATGTGTACATTTCCAATTAATTGTTATATAGTCTTTTACTGTTGGCTGTCAGAAAGAAAACTTAAATGCCAATGCAGTTCTGATAAAAAGACTTTAAAGGTCCAGTGTGTAAGATTTACAGGGATTTATTGTCAGACTATGGCAGAAATAAAACAGAATATTCAGTCACTCAGAGAGAAACAAAACATTTGAAGATGCCACTATAGGTCTCAAAAGCTGATGGACATTTTAAAGATTTTTTTTTTAACATTTTATAAACTAAATGATTAATTGAAAAAATAAACAACACATTAATTATTAATGAAATTCCAACCAACTCCAATTATTTGGTTCACCAGTGTTTCATGCTTCCTTTTTACGCACTAAAATTAAGCCTTCAAGGATGAGGACCTCCAGACCAGGCAGAGTATATTAAATTTTTGATATGGTACAATACCTGAGACTTGGTCTGAATACCAAAACAATAAGGATGCTTTAGTTTGGGGAATATTGAGAATAATGTGAATTTAATGAAATATTGCAAACTGTTCAGTGCAGTAACCGAACTTTGGGAACTTTGAGAAGTTAGAAAACTTTCCTGATTTAGATTAAATCTATTGGATCTATAGGCAGATATGAAATAGGCAGATATGAAATATAATATTCATAAGTATATTTTTATTTGTGTAAGATAACCGTTGTGTTTTTGGTTGATTATGTTAACTTGCTCTGATTTTGTTGATTTGGTTCTCTTTCATCGCTTTTTGTGCTTCTACTGTGGACAGTAGTTAAATTCTGTAGTTTGTCGGCACGGGGTCTTTTATTTTGAAAATTGATCGTGTTTGTGTGTCTGACTTCCTGCCCACTCGATCTGTCCTGTGCTGCTTGATGCGACATCTGTCAGAAATAGATTGCACACATATTTGAAGCATATCTGACGCTGCTGGTGGAATTACAAGCATCGTGTAGAAACGCTGCGAACAGCTCCATCAGAAGTGGCGCAGCCGTAATGCGACGCAGCCGTGCCCGGTGGAATCAAGCGGTTAGAATGAGCCGTTTATATCTACAGTGTGAGTATTGTATGTTTACACAGTAGCACTTGAGAGGGCCTTTCATGTTTTCCACATGTTTTGCAGCCACCATGGTTTCCCCTACATGCTGCTCACCAAATCCTGCACACTGGTCCTTTAAGATGAGTTGCATCAGTAAATACTGAATGTATTAAACAATATCTTTTTTTCCCATTCTCATGTTTAGAATATTCACTCTGCTCCACATGCGAGTAAAACAATTGGGTCATTTTTTTAGCAGGCAGTGTAAAAACTTCAGTGGGTGAAACTCTGAAAACTTACAAACACAAACAAACAAGTTTTAATTTGCAGTTCCAGTCAAATTTGTGAATTGGGAACAACAACAGCAAACAACAAAAACAAAAGAAAAGCATGTAAAACAGAAGCTGATCTATGCTTTGCTTGTGCTAAGAATATTTGTCCTGTGACACTCACGCTCAGTGTGGAGGTTACCATTCGGAAGGAAAAACAATGTTTAGCACCACTCCTCATCGCGTCTTTTCTCTGAGCTGTTTTCATCTTTGGAGGGCTGTTGAAATATTCGCTGTAGTTTTGGCTTTGAGACAGTCACTCCTCATCATCCCTTTTTAACTTTGAGTGCTTTTCATCTTTGGATGTTCACTGTGCATTTCTTTTCAGCTGCTTTACTTTTTCTGCTTTACTTGTTCTTGATTTTTCTGTTGATGAAGTTTACATTTCTGTAGGTTGCCCTCTTGTCTTTCTCATCAACTATATGGGTACTGACACCGCTCATTGCAACCTACACAGCTCACAGTTTTATATGTTCTTTATTTTACTGGCGGTGAAATGCAGTTGTACTCTTGACAGAGGAAAAGATTCAGCTTGCAATGGTTAGGGGCATTGTCAAGCAGTTATGTAAGCCCTTAACCACCAGACAGATGATTGACAATACCTCCCAGATTTATTAAAGTTCGATTGTGAGAGAGGTAAAATACATGCTTGTTTCCCTCCTTTGACAAGATCACTGCGCTGAAAAGATAAATAATATCCAGTATTTTGAGTACATGAGTGGCTGATTGAATCATTTGACTGGACTGGACCTCCTGTGAGCTACTAAATGCCAAGAAAAATACAAATTCAAGCAGAAGGCAGCCAAGGGACAGCAGTGAGATAACAAAAAAAAAACACCCAGTGAAAAATAATACTGTTATTGCATTTCTGGTTTGCGTTGTGGTTTCATAGCTCTGCATGCGGAGCCCTGGCAAAGTGCACTTTACTTACATCTTTTAATTTGCTGCAGTCGTCTTTGCTGCTATCTCTGAAGTGCTTTTCATTGTTGTAGTACTGTAGCTATTACTGAAATGTTGATGATAAAGGAAAAACTCTTTTTTTTTTTTTAAAGTAGATACATGTATCTGCACCCAGTTTGTCTTCTGGAGTGTGTGGTGGATGTAGACAGAATACAAAAATTGCTTTGCATTATGACTGAATGCAGCTGAATGGATCACTGTCTAGGAGGATGAGAGAACAGCAACGCTTCGACTAAAAAAAAAAGAAGAAGCTGTTTCAGGCTCCAGGCAAAAATCACACCACTCTGCTCCCACTCTGCATATACACTGTAGCACATTATTACTTTACGGGGAGAAAAAAATTTTTGCATCTAATAATGTGGACATCCAGTCTGTAGGTCAGCACAATCCATTAAAGTTGTTACCACGGTGCTGCCTTTTATAGCACCAGAGAAATCACAGTTTACCTCCACAAAGAGCACGACCGTCAGTGCCTATGTGTCGCAGTATTTATCGTGTGTAGCATTATAAAGAGCAAGCCAATTTGGAAAATGAGTGTATTTACCTGTCTGTCAGTGTGAGGTGGTAATAATGTCCACCTATGGAGAACATGCGTTTCTGCTTACCTCGTACATATGCAGACACAATTGGTAATGCATGCTTTGCAACCATATGCATTAACCAAACAATGGTGTTCAAGAAGGGTCAGTTGACACAACTAACATCCCTATTGTGTGTTGGTTATTTCAAGCAATTACAACTACATCAAATTAACAATTAGATTGCTGACCATATGCAAGCAACGTTAGGCTGTTAAGACATGCACAGCCTTAAATGGCCAGTGTGTAAAATTTACTGGTATTTATTGGCAGAATCTGACAGAAATGCAATGTAATATTCATAAGTATGTTTTCATTAGTGTATAATCACTTGCAAATACCTTAAAATGAGCCTTTTTAAAAAAAAGCTACGTAGCAAGCAACCTGCTCTCCACAGATCCGCCACGTTGCACCACCATGTTTTTACAGTCGCTCAGAATGAACAAACTTCACACTGACTCTAGATATGGCGAAAGATATTGAGTTTCGCGGCTGACATAGTGTCTCTTATACTCTTAGCGGGTAAGCTGGACGTAAATCTGCAACTTTACCTCTAGATGCCACTAATTCCTACGCGCTGGTCCTTTAAGTACTCTCAGGCCTGTTCACATCAGTATTTAAAGCCCCACTCAAGTCTGCGTTAACTGATGTTTTTAGGTTACGTTCTTTCTTAAATGAGATTGAGGATGTGGTTAAGAGTTGGAGGTATGAGGTAGGGCGGGGATATGTTTTATAAATAATATGTTGATATTTTTAAGATTTGAAAACCCCAATGAGATGAGGGTCTGCTCTGAAAAATGTTGATAAGAGCTTCCCAAAGCCTAAGATAACGTCCTCAAATGTTTTGGCTTTAGAGAGGCCTAAAGAAACCAAGAAATATTCACATTTATTATCAAAATAGCGAATAACTTAGTAATCGATGAATAATTGTTTAATCGTTGCAGCTCAGGTCTGCTGATGGTGAGACGCACCCCACTTGGAGGGCGTGACTTTCTCTTTTTCACCCTCACAGGTGATGTGGTCACTCTGGTTCTGCTCTTCCCCAGCCTCCTCTACACGACCCTCAGCTGATCAGCTGTTTGTGTCCTGCTGGTTAAACGCACAATATGTCATTTCTGCCGCTGGAGGGCTCTCTCACATGAAAACAATCACAAAAGATGTAGTTTGATATTAGAACTTTTAATACGAAAACATTTAAAACTTATTATAGCTTGAAGTCAATGCTGCCCAATGTGGGTGCCCACACTAAAGCCAAGATTTCTTAATATAATATTAGCCCAAAATTACAAAACACAGTTAGCCTCAGGATGCTTAACACTCTGGTTCATGTCATGTCACTACTCCACTGGAGAGGGAGCGGCTGAAGGGACAGTGTGCCTGCCAAAGCCTCCAGTGTGATGGATGACTTGCAGCTTGTGCTATAGTCAGACGTCATGGTTCTGTTTTAGCCACAGCTTAAATATTTTAACATTGAGCACAAAATTCAGTTATTTGTCAAAAGTGATTTGGCAAACAGTGCGGTTAATCAACCTTGTCAGGAAATGACTCAGAAAAACATGAAATATGTGTGTGTGTGTGTGTGTGTGTTGGGGTAAGGAGACAAAAAAGATGGAAATGATTTAAGAGCATACAGTATGTTTTGAGAGGTGCTGGATTATTTACATGATTTGTCATGTGCATATTATTAACATTATATCAATATTTCATTTTTTATATGTCATTATCATCAGTACTTGTACGTCCCCACAGCCCCGAATGGAGAAATTCCCAGAGTCCAGAAGGGCAGAAGCTGTTGTGGCTTGTTAGCTGTGTCGCACCATCCTTTCTGATTTATTCCTCTTTGTCTGAGTATGACCTGCTCCACTGAAGGGTAATGGTCTGTTGTTTTAAGCCACCCACTGCAACACAGAAAAAACCTTTATCCATGCACTGGTGTTGGATTCACACGCTACAAACAAAAACAGCCTTTGGTAAAAGTCTCAGTATCGTGAGTCGGTTTCTGTTGACATCGGCCAGGCAACTGGAGCAAAACTACTGTCAGTCACAGCTGATGTCCGACAGCTCGGTCTTTATGGTCCTGGCTAGCGGTGCGGCTGCCCAGTCACAACAGCCTAAGCCTCTGTTTTATTCCCACAGTCATGCTGGCTCAAACAAGTCAGCTTTGACACTGACAACCAGTGGCGTTCATGGGGGCAGGAATGGGTTGCCCTTTTTCCTCTTGGGTGCAAATTGCCCTTTTCAACTGGCAATCAAAACTTTTCAGGCCCTGGCCCGGCCCTTTCATAGGGCATGACCTTCTCTGGCTCAGCCGAGTTAGAGTTAGGGCTTTTATTTTTATTTTGTGCCCATGCCCCTAAAAACTGCCTGTGAAAAACACTGCTGACAACATGTTATTAAAGTGAAATAATCCATAGAGTCATCTGTTTGCCTATAGTGGAAAGTCATTTTGGCTGTCTGAAATGCCGATGTCAACTCGAGTCCCCTTAGTTCATCAGAGTTGGAGGGAAAGAAACGAATGTTATCTCAAAAAAAAAAAAAGACTCCAGTTCTTTCACCATCCTCTGGATTTGAACTCCTCTGCTACATCTGGCCTCACTGATAACAGGAAAAACATGTGTCACCTCTTTGATTTATACAGCTGAAAATCAGCAAAATGTTACTGTGAGTGCAGGTAACCTGTTTTCTGGTATATTTACTGTCACTATGAAGCTAGTCTGAGTCACTGGATGCACACTGTGGGTATAAGCCTGGCATTGGCTGGCTGTTTCAGATGGTGATTTCCCCCGTCACTATGGGAAACAACAACATACGAGCTACCAACCTACACGCTAAAAAGGGCAAATTAGCACCTGGGTCGCTCACGGTTTAAACATGAATAAGTTAGCAGACGTTAACTTGTTTTTTTTGTGTGGATGTAGCAATTTTAATGTCAGGGTTCGCCTCCTCACTTGCAAATGTTCCACTGAAACAAGAACCAGGGCAGGGGCACCGTCACTGCATCCTGGACCATAGATGAATGTAATTAGTTTCAGCCTGAGCATTTTTTCCCTCCCATAGCAGAATCAAACTGTGTGGAGCCAGAACTTCCTTCAGCACTGAGCACTGTGGAGATAAGTCTGGCTTTGGGTGACCACTATAAAGCCAAACACATCTAAATGCTTTATTACAGATATGCTAAGTGACTCTTCTATTATTTATTAGATTTTATTATTTAACCACTTCGATTCTTCTGGGACGTCTGCATCTTTGGCCGACATTACTCTCCCTCAGAGGCTGCAGCGGGCTTTAAAGTTAGGATGAAGATGCTGTTATCACATGAACCTAGAAGTACCGTTGGTACCAAATATGTTATGCTAGCCTGTTGGGAAGGGGGGTTAAGTAATACTCCAAAGTTAGGCTAAAGTTTGATGAGAGAAAAAATGTCACAGCCATTTTCAAAGGAGTAGCTTGGCATCTCACCCAAGAGTCAGTTTACACACATGCCCACTTTATGCTAATCCCATGCAGTTTTCGGCAAAACCATGCAGTTATTTGCATGCAGTATAAGTGTGTTATTTTTTCCTATTCTGTTTCAATATTCCTGCACACTGAGGTCCCTAAACGGTCTTGGAATTGCATATATTGAGTGTGACTGGAAAGCTGAGACTCTTGTGCATTCAATAAACCCAATTGCATTCATATATGATGGTGTTGGTCCCCATAGTGGCCGTTTCATTGTAGTGAGACCATTTGTTGAAACCTGACCTGACTGTATAAAATGACCTATTGTGACCTCTGGGATAATGACACCCTCATGAAACTTGACAACCACAAACTACAGACCTGGGACATTCAGAGGAGGCTCTCTAAGGTATAATTGGCAATGAGGGGGTCTCAGAGCAATCCTCAGAACAGAAGTGCTCGCCATCCAGATTGTATAGATTGTAAAGCAACCTGTGATCTGTGACATTGGGCTATATAAATATAATTTTACATGACTTGACAGTTGCCAAATATCGCAATGCAATACAGAAATCTCCAAATAGCAAAAGTTTTTGTTACCAAATCACAGCATGAATTTTTCTATGGTGTTCTTTAAGGTCTTTTTAAAGGCTTTTCAATGCAGTATTTTGGAGAGATTTTAACCACTTTTATTAATTCCAGAGTATTAATTTTCCACCAAATCTGTGTAATAGATCTGTCAACCCAAAAATTGCTGGAAAAAAAAAACATGAGAGAAGAGTGCGGAAATAGCTGTACTTCACTTATAATGTTCTCAGCTCTTATATTCTCTTAATTTTCAAAATTTGAACAGGCATTGAAGAAAACGCAGATTTATGACTAGAAAAGTTTAACACACAGTGCTGAGCTGCATCTCAAATTAATCTTAACGTCTCCAGCTTTCAGATAATATATACCGCTTCTATGTGGGGTATACAGCCCTGCCACCCGTACCCCCTTAAAAATGCCAAAAATGGGGTTCGGAAGGAAGGGCTGGAAGCAAAAGTGGAAGATGTTAAACCTTTAACCTGTTAACATAAATCAGAGACGGACCAAACAAAAAAAAACAAAAAAAACAGAGCAGAGCGGGTTAATACTGAATCCTGTTTTTGGATGATTAATGCAGTGATGATACTGAGTACATGGGGAAGAACCAGAGGATTATTGACTTTGTTGAAAGATACCCATCCTGACAGTTGGAAGCCTGAGTGTCTGATACTGTAAGAGATGTTCAGATTCAATATGAGACAGAGGAGATAATCAGATTCACGATGAGACGCTCTTATTAATTTGCAGATTGATCTGAGTTGCCTTGATGTATCAAACATCAAATTAGATAAAACTTCACTGAAGCAAACTTCACACATCAAGACATTTAATATCACTTGAAACCAGACTTTGACTTTTTTTTTTTTTTTTTTTTTTTAGTTTTGTCCAGATGTGGATTTTAAGGTAAAGCAACAAATTTAAGGCTTAAATTTCTCTGGGAAACATTTCTTGACAGTGTAACAGCATTTGAGTAACTGTCTGTTTATGTGTCTCTGCGTTCTGTTTATCTGTCTGTGTTGGCAGCGACTCTCACTTATTGTTGTTTGCTTGTTGGAAACGGCTGCTGGAGATGTCAATCTCTCCTCAGCAGAGCTGCTGCAGCTGTTTAGCATACATCACGGCCTGTGTTGGTGTGTCGCGCTGTCTGTCTGTGCTGCTGTGTGATGGAACAGCAGGATGTCGCTCTCAGCCAACAGGTCCCTCTGTCTCGCACACACAATGGGAGAATTACCTTCGCTGGACCTGCTGTCTGTGCACCTGTGTTTGTGTGTGTGTTTATGAGAACGTGTGTGTGCACGAATCAATCAGATCTGTCAGCAGTCATCTCTACTCAACCTCAAGCGCGCACACACACAGAGTACAGCAGTGGACCCACTCAACAGACCAGGCTTCTATATTATTATGTCTTCATTTTTTCACCACACTCCCCTTCACACACTCCGGCTTTTTTTTCCCCACTGCATCACTCACTTTTATCCTTTTACTTTTCAGTCATCCTCCATGTCTTTTTCTTGCCCCCTTTCTTCTCGTCACCTCCTGCCAACCTCATCCCCTTTCCTTTTCTCTTGTCATCCCCCCCCTGCTCTCCTCCTTCTCTCACGCCCCAGTTGGGGAGTACAATGAGATGGCAATGGCAGGGCTGTGGCATGTGTGTGTGTGCGTGTGTGTGCTTGTGTTTGTCTGTGTGATGTCACACTACAGCAGCTCTATAGTAGCTCTCTCTTTTTTAATCCCTGTGCTCACAGACCACACTGCTATTTTAAGATTCTATAAACCTTTTCAAAGAAGCTTCAAGGGGAAAGCTTGTCCATGTACTGTGTACTGAGTGAGTGTGTGTGTATGTTTTGGGTAGAGTGTGTGTGTGTATGTGTGAGGGAGTGAGCGTCTAGATATGTTTGCATGTGTGTGTTTATTTTTCTGTCAGACCAGCTGATAACTCAACTCTTAGCAGTTATGTGGTTCGGGGATGCCACAGTGAGGAAAATTCCACCAGTTAAAAAAGTAATGACGACGCCGGTGTTACAGATTACACCAGACATTTTACAAGAAAGGATATGACAATGATGCACAACATCTGTAACGCTTGTTTTCTGCTTACTTTGATCTTTAAAACTACAACTGTAGATCTTCCCCTTACCTTGAACAAAACAAATTCTTATAAGGTTGGTTAATTTATTAAGTTTTGAGTTGCCAGATCCATCAAACATCCCCTATACTGACCCCAACAACTGTAGCTTGGTTGTAATGTTAGCTCCTTGTCAACGCCAGCTTGATTTAGCAAACTTAGACTTAGTTTTGACAAATTAACTGGATAACACCTTCACGATAATGTACTGAATGGGAGAATTATAAGGGCTACAGTCAAGCAAAGAAAATCTATCGACATTTTCTCAATTAATCAATTAGTTGTTTGGTTTATAACCCCCCCCTCCTCATTTCCTGTCTATCTAAAGCTGTCCTATCAATAAAGACTAAAAAGCAAAAATAAAAGTATCAATCTGTGTTTCCCAAAGCCCAGGATAATGTCTTCAGATATCTCGCACACACAAACAAAAGCTCAGTGTTAATACAGCTCGCACTGCAGCATAAACTTCCGAAAAAACCAACAAGAAAAACAGTTACCTGCATCTGACACACTACTTTCAGTATTTAGCTGCTTTTGAATGAGGTTTAACGTTCACACAGTTTCTCTTGACTGTCCCTCAATATTACAACATCACTCCAGCCTGTGGACACATAAGCAACATGCTGACGCCACATTAAACAGGAGAGCCAACTAAATTAACATTTAAAAAAAACAACATAAAACATGGCAAAACTTACAGCTTTTGAGTTTGGAGTCAGGGGTCGCATCAGTCTGTCATTGAACACCTTTGATAAACTAAAATCCACTCATGGTGTCAGTTAGTTTGGAGCTGAGTAAATGTTCAGTAAATAACCTATCACTCAAATACACCAGGAGTGAAAGTGTCCCACCCCCCGACAATAATATATCGCAAAGCTTTTCTCCTTATTAAAGTAACACCGGCAACTTTCTGACCACTGAGAGTTTGGTTGGACAAGAGCATACTGTGATTAGCCTGCAGCGCTAACATTTGAAATCTGACTCCTGTTACTGTGTGGTGTGAGTCTGCTACTGCTGCCGTACGGAGCACTCTCAGTTTATAATTGTAGCGTCCGTCGTCCTAAGTATAGATAATGTGGTTAGACGGTGGTGCCGGTGGGCAGATAATGTAAACTGAGGACATAAGGTAACACCTACCACCACAGCAAGCCTGATATGGCTTATGTCACATAGAAATATGAGTCACATAGACATAAACTTATAACCTGTTGTGATACAGAAGATTTGTATAGCTGGAAAATAACAATCTGACTGCACTGGTTTGAATTCAAATATATGCTGTTTGGTTTTTTTTATGTTTTCTTTCTGTGATGATTCCTAGCTCCTGCACGGTTCCCTTTCTGCTGGGTCACATGAATGTTAGAATCTCAAGGCAAAAGTCAAGTTGAATATTAAGAAGCACAGCTGATGTCATGTTAAAAAAAAACAGGCAGGATCTCCAGACAATAAACAGACAATAAACCCGGCAGTAAACAAAGTATATTGCATGCTCATTATTGCCACTGCAATATAATATCTGAACTGTCTGATCTCTTGTCTTTCATTATATGTTAATCTGTTTCTGGCACCACAGAGGAGCCTTTCTGTCTGTTCAGTAGCTCTTGGTCTACCATTTCTGAGTCGATTGCCCCTTTTTAACTTGAAAAACGTGAACAGAGAGGCTGTCCGTGGCTCAGTGCCTCCACCTGAACTCCTCGGAGGGAAAGGTGTGAAAAAGGAGAAATTTTCACCTGTTTAATGGGCTGCTGAAAAACGTCTGGAGACGGACAAGGTCATGACAGAAATAAACTTCTCTGACCTCACCTCCAGACCAGTGAAAACCCAAGGGCTCCAACAGGTCCTCTGGCCTCAAATTAGACTGCTGGATGATCCGCTGTCTCTCCGTTAACTGCTCAGTTAACGTGAGGGATGAAGGCAAATGAATTATTCTTAAGGCAGCAATAATTGAGCCCAAAGCAGAATGGACTCAGCGCTGACATATTATCACCTAATAAAGTTGTCATAGCAAACATGTGAGCAAACATTTGCCTATTTACACATCCAGCAGACACAGAACAACATTAGCATGCATTTGGATTCATGTTTGTGGCAACCTGACAAATATAAGTCCAATATTTACTCTCCTCTCAGCTCTGTTTTGATCTCTCCTACCAACTCCTGAGGGAAACATCTGGCTCTTTAGCGCGCTAGATCATCCACTATGCATTCAGGTACTTTTGTCTCCCTGAGGTTTACTGTTGGGCATTATACACCACATTAAAGTGGTATACATCATCTGAAAACTGGGAATCTGATGATTAATTTAAGATGCAGCTTAGCACTTGTGTGTCACGTTTTTCCTAATCATAAATCTGTAATAAACACTGTGTTCTGGTTGGACACCTATTCAAATTTCTAAAGCTCACAGTATATAAGACATTAGAAGTTTATGAGCGGTATAAGGTCTACCGAATTGACATATGAAGATGTTCACAGTGAAACGTTGCTATGGACAGTGATTTAAAATAATAACAAACAGGACATGGATACGTAATGCAATGAACAGCAGCAGCAGCTTCTTTTTATTTTCTCTCTAACATGTCAAAAATGGAACTTAGGCAACAAGTCTATGGCAACTCTGAGGGAACACACTACCTCAAATAGAGGACAGTTTTAAATAACGATGTTACGATGTCCATCGGGCCAACCCCAGCTGTTGGAGCAGCTTCTAGGTTGATACCTTTTATTACACAGACTTGGTGAACAATTTAACCATTTCTGATGACAGTTGATAAAAATACAATCAAAAATGCGTCCAAAATACCGCATTGACACACCAAGATCTTAAAGGAACACTGCAGAAAAAGAACATGCTGTGATTTGGTATCAAAAACTTTTAACATTTGCATTTACATCTGTAAGAACTGCATTTATCGACGATTGGATGGCGAGCACGTCTGTTCTGCAGATACTGTCAATAGACCCAGGAAAGCCATTCATCTTCTGAAAGCCCGAGGTCTCTAGTTCGTGGTTCATGAGGCTGTGATTATCCTAGAGGTCACAATGGGCCATTTTATACACTTAGGTCAGTTTTCAAAAAAATAGTCTCACTGCAATGGACACTAACATCATCATATAAACACAACTGGGCTTATTGAATCCACGAGAGTCTCAGCTTTCCAGTCAGACCCAGTTTATGTAATTCTAATACTGTTTAGGGATATGCTGAAATATTCAAATAGTTGAGGTTCATATGATACCAGTATCTTCACTCTAGCTTTAAAACTGAGCCTGCTACAGCATCTGAAAGATGATAATGTTGGCTGTGGATGTGGGCGTCCGCACGGAATTAAAGAAGTTAATCTATAATGTTGTCATTATATTTTGTAAGCCGATCACAAAGTATGTTTTTATACGTTAAATTAATTTACCAGACACCACAGTGTAAAAAAAGTACTTTTATTCGCCATACTCACAATTTGGAGTTCAGTGTCTTCCTTAAAGGAGAAATATGTAATATATTTACTGTAATAAATCATTAAATGACCACAGAATGATATCAGAGACCAATGAATCATTTCAAGTTGAAATACTTGCCTCTCCGAAACGAAGCTGCAGCCGTGATATCCTCCTTTGAAATTTCTATTCCGAGCCTGACTAACTGTTTTGTTTGCCCGTTTGACGTTAATTAGAGTTCAAATTAATGCTGAATGTTCACAGAATTAGTAAGTGTCTGTTTACGAGTTGTAAGAAATCATTGATAGTCTTGCAGAAGGCTGTAGATGTTTAGAACGATTAAATTGAGCAAAATGTTAATGGGGTTTGGCAGTCAGTGAGACAGGCAGCCAGTGAATTCTGAAAAGTCCAGTGTGTATTTTCAGAGCAGTGGGTTTTTGTTTTCAGGATAATGGGCTTAACTTTACATTGACAGACAACTGACAGTTATAAACAGCTGATCAACTTAAAGTGGAGGACTCATCTTTTGCTTCTACAGTGTTCTGCAACTCACATCAACCATAGATCACATATTAAATAGGTTTTCAACCTGTTTAATAAACCGTCTGTGGCTCAAACTTGTTATTTAGACTGCTGTTCTCATTTTTGCATGTGTAATTGCTACATATTGCTCCTTTAAAGACACCTCTTCCTGTGAATAAAAGGAAGAAAGGACTGAAGCAACTAGAGCTGCAACAATCAATCAGTTAATTGAATACAAATACATTATTAAATTAATTGCCAGCTATTTTGATAATTGATTAATTGTGGGCAAAACAAGATATTTGAAGATGTTACCTTGGTCTTTGGAAAAAACTAATCATCATTTTTCACCATTTTCTGGCATTTTATGGACCAAACAAATCGATTAAATGAGAAAATAATCGACAGATTAATCAACAATGAAAACGATCGTTAGTTGCAGCCCTGTGATCGGCGGCTCTACCACCTTAAAGCCGTTGAGCAGATGTACCTCCAAACTGTGGGAGACTTGATTAAATGTATCTGGTTGCTTTCCGCCCTTGCTGCTTTATGACTGAACATAAACACAGGCTGTTTAAATCTGTTTAAACAAATGACCAGTGCTGTTGTTTCATGGAGTGGACAGTCTCGTGTCTCGGCCTGTTCCACACTAATAAATGTGTCGTGCCCTCCTTCCTCTCACACTGGCATTAGTATGTGCCCTACAAGTGTCCGCTTCATTTTTATTTCAATGGAAAATTCTGCCGTTCCTGAGCTGCTCTGAGCTCTTTCTTCCTTAATAGAGACCGTTTCCTACATGAAATCTACAACCTGCCTCTTGACATTATCCCTACAAGCCTCCTCAAGGGGTTTCTTGATATTGTCGGCTCAAGTGTCGGCTCCACTGTAAATAGCTCTGTAGCCACTGGGGCTGTTGCGTCCTGTTTCATACATGCAATGGGTCTGCCTCTTGTGAAAATGATACAATTTGCAGCAGTTTCAGACCCATTTTCCGCTCCCATACTGCTGTTTTTGTATAGTAGTCCCAACTGTTCTGTTTGAATCACAACAATGTACTGTATATATGGAAATCTGTCTGGTTTCAGGAGTTGGCTGATCTGAAACAACCGTTTCTTTTCCCGACTTTTGGTTCTGACTGTGCTGTTCTTTTCCTCATAGACTTCAGGGCTGCCTTCGATATGGTAAATCATGCCATTATAATTGACTGTCTTGAGCACGGGGCCGGTGTAAACAGCATTGCCCTGGCTTAGAGTATGTCACAGCTAAGCAACACAACCATTGAGACAATTTTTCATCTGCATTGTCTGGGCTCTCTCATGGGGTCCCTCAGGGTTCAATTCCAAATAAATATCTCTTCTGCATGAGTTTGCTGCACCACTGAGTCATATTATTGAGACGTATTGTACATTTCCTTTCACTGTTGTGTAGACAAAACACAGTGGTTTGTCCAGCTAAAGTCCATTGATCTGTCCAATTAAAAAACTGTCTACATGACAATATGTAAATGTTTTTTTCCAGGAGATTTAGAGCGAACTTCAAGGTTTTTTAACCCCCGTGGTCTACCTTAGATCCAAAAATAACTTGACCATGTAGCCAGCTGTGCTAAACTATAAAAATATTACTAATCCAGACCTCACAAGCTGAAATCTGCAACTTTCCTTGTGTGTCAAGAAGAGAGAATTGAAAAGATGTTTGAACTAGAACAAAGACCGTTGAATCGTTAAGGACGACTCCGTGGAAGACTTTTATTTGATCAGCCATTGTGAAACCTGGAAAACACACCAGTTCTCCACACTCAATTTAACAGCAGAGTTAGTTACAGCAAGTTAATTAAAGTCAAACTTTAGTAATCCCAGTGGGGAAATTTGTCCTCTGCGTTTGACCCATCCTGACTGTTAAGGAGGAGCGGGCAGTCACTGTGCAGCAGCAACTCCAAACAAAAAGAAGCTAAAAGCTGTGAGGTGACGGTGCTAACAACTGATCCGCTGTGCTGTCTGTAGTAAATACAAACAATCTACAAGTAATAACAAGGATAATATCTTAACATTAAAAAGTTGTTTCACCTTAGACCTCATTCTCAGATCTATATTAACATCATATCTTTAAAGACACTCCCGCTCCAAGACATGTGTTACAGTATGACGTACATATAAATACTCTGTTTGGAATAATAGTTTGAGTCTGATATGGGTCTTACACAAAGACGTTGAAAAACTCTTAATAGATGTCCTGTGCTCCTGTTCCCTCTTTGAAAAATCCAGAATCTGTGAATATGCAAATATCTTTTGTTTCAAAGGTTTAACCACTGGACATAAGACGTCTCCTACTTCCACTGAAAAGTCTGTTCTCACTATACAGTATGTACACTGGAGGTTTCAAGTTTCCTCACATCGCCCTTTTGTAAGTTGCATACTGGACCAAAACTAGTTGTGATGCCACAAAATCATGTTCATCTCAGCACTGTAGGCTCCATCTTACACCCGGCACAAAGCAGCGCACAGAAGTGTGCAGCTGCTATTGTTATTTTCTGACCGACACAGATGTTATTTTCATGCTCATGTTGTGTAAGTAGCTGTGCACCCATGGGCGTGCTGGTCTTAAAATGACTTGTGGGCAGGCGCATTGTTGGTGCATTACTATCTTGAGGCAGCAGAAAGCCAATTGCACCATTGACCAACAAAAGCCCTCGTCTAAAGTCAATGTTGCAGTATTCTCCTGCTCTTTAAAGGGCACGTTACTCAGACGGTAAGATGCGCTTCCATAGGCCTGTTCACAACATGAGGGCAGTGCAATTAATCAGCAGGTCATGAAAATTAACATTTTGATTAATAGTGGATGGGTTGCAGGTGGGTGATATAGGATGAAGCGTCTCCCCGTCAAGAGAGACGCTGTAGGTATTTACACACGAGACGCAGCAGCTGTAACTTCATCGATTGTTTAAATCTCAGGCTGACAGGATCAGTCAGGATCTAATGTTGATTTATGTTCTATGTTCCTCTACACACTCAAAGGTCACACACACACACACACACACACACACAGTCAAGGTTCATACAATGAAACTGTTTGGAGTAAAGCAGCCGTATAAATCCTGACTTCGATCACAGCTGTCTGAAAAAATATTTCCCCTGTTTTCTCTGGAGGGTTTCCTCTGTCTTGTCAAGTTTGTAACTACAGTTTGTAGTTTTGCTCTTTCGATATTAACAATATTTGCTGCAGTGACATTGCTTTGCACACGGAAATGTTTAAAATAACTGAATGAAAGCAGGCTCTCTAATCATTAAATCATCTTTTAGTTGAGTATTTGTGAAGTGATTTTGAGATTTCATGTGCACAATGACACGTCATTCCGTTTTGCTTGTTTGCGTAAATGCGCACACAGCATAATGGGGAGATGCTTCACCCTATTTCACCCACCTGCAACCCATCCGCTATCAGAATGGTATTGTTATTAGTGGATTAACCGCAGCGCATGCATCTCTGCAAGTGGGTACCTTCGGCCAGGCTCATTTGTACACATTTGAGCTTTACTTTGCACCCAGATTATGCAAAAGTGGAGTCGGCCACACCCTGACTGCACTTGTGGCATTCACTTTAGACCAAGCACTACAGATCCTTTAAGGGCCAGGACTCTTAAACTCAGGTTTAAGGTGAACGCAGAGAAATGATCCTCCTTCAGCAGATGAATATAAAAACAGCCTTCTGTTGTCAGATTCTGCTCATCCATCATTCTGTCCAGTGAAGGTCAGATATCCAAGTGAAGTGACAATAAGTAAAAGTGCATTTAAGAATGGAGGGGGACTTCAATTTACAACGTATTGATCGTCTTGATGAAATGCATCTGCAGCCTTTGACCCATCAGGAGCCGTGGACATCTACAGCACAACATCTCCAGCTCATCTCCAGTTCTCCACTGCCTTTAATCTCTTCTCTCCACTGGATTACTGTAACCGGTTGCACATATGGATTGGTCTGTCTTCCATGTCCTCCATGCTGCTAGAACAGTACATTGCCGCCAGGCTTACGATTGCATCCAGAGAGGTACACCACATTTCCCAGTTGGCTTGTCTTCATCTTTCTCCTGCTTTGCCATAGCACAGATGTGGTGTGTGAGGTCTGGCATCACAAGACTTACATTCTGTTGTTTGTCCTTGATTTTCTGAATGAGTTTCCCCTCTTTGAGACTTTGGTTCTTCCACATCTAGAGCCTTTAGTTCTTGTCACATGGGGCCCTTTGATTTTACAAACTCGAGAAGGAAACACTTTTGTTGTTGCTTTGCAAAGATTATTGAAATATTCTGTTATATTAGACTCGACCTTTTCATCTGTGCATATCAAACTGGTCTCAAAGCCCAGCTTTGTTTTTAAAACTCTGTTTAATTTGCAGATGTTTGAGCTTATGTGTGCTTGTGATGGGAATTTAGCGAGCACATCTTCTTAGTGCACCACTGACACGGCCTATCAGAACAAAGAACTTAATAGCCTTTTGGACATATGGATTATCTCTTAGTTTTAAGTCTCAGTTGGTGATTGTGATGATAATGATAATGATGTCAAATATGATAATGCCTGTGATGACAGTGATGATGATAACGATGACAGTGATGCATATGATGATCAGTGGCAGAGTTCCTGTGAAGACGAGAGTCCTTTTTTAATCTCTGATGTAGGAAAACGGGATGTGATAGTCATCACAGCAGCATGAAGGTACTTTTCTTGTAATTAGATTTTTAAAATGATTTTTTATGTCTTGATACAATATTCATGTAATTATATAGAAACATTCTAATGAACAGTAAACATAGGTACAGAAAAATAACATCCTCATCAATAATTTAAACATCTACTGTATAATTAAAGTGGCTCTTCGGTGAAAAACAAAGCTGTTTACCGCAGCGTCTGTCTGCATTGTCTGATTTACATCCAACACGTTACTAATCATGTCGGATTTTATTTAATTTCTGTGTTGTTGTTGTGTTTTTTTTAATATATTCTCTATGATTTGTTTTTGTGTTTACATGTCCTCTGTATCGCAGATGAGAAACAGCATTACACAAAGCATCAGTGTTGGGAAAAATACATTTCCCAAGTAAGTTGTTAGACAGTGATGTGGGATTTCAAATCAAGATAAACCATTACAACCAAATATCTAATAAACAAGAAGACAAAGTAAATATGAATTCTTAAAGGGCGATTCCATCTATGTTGTTTTCCAGGTTTTTCCCACTCAGCCGTTAGCAAACGGCGGTTATGTAGGTTAGCGTGCTGTTGCCCTCCCCTCCCCTCCCCTCCCTCAACCTGCAGGGTTTATACGTAGCAACAACATTATGCAGAAACCTAACATAAAATATTAAATCTTAAAATAACATTTTTATGCTAAAACATACATACTTTGGCTAAAATTTTATTGTTTGGATCTGAATACATATTTAACACTACTGGGAAGCTACATTATATGAAAAAAACCACAAAAACAACCTTTGTCGTTCATTTATATCTTCAAACAGCTTAATTTTATAGTTAACACAGACACACTGATGGAATCTAGAGTGCAGCACACATAACTTTGATGTCTTTTTCATGTGAGACAAAACTGAATTTCCCAGGTAAATCACATGAACATGAAGAAAACACACGAACGCCACACAAAATGGACCCAGGCCATTAATTGAACCAAGGTTATTAGAGATGTAAAGCTCAAATAATGTCCATTGAGCCACCATGAGCTCATTAGGTCTTTAACCTTGCAGACTACAATGACTCTACCGTGCACATATGCATAGGTTCAAAACGTCAAGCATTTGAGCAGCGTTGCTGTGGGTCCCTGTTTTGTTGTTATCATGTGCACACACACAAGCACGCAGCTGCTGTGACACACATTCTTACTAGTGGTTTTACACTTTTCTGCATATTGGCTTTAGGAATGTTTTATGAGGAAAGAAACAAGTTTGTTACCCCTCATAGATAGACAGTAGTCCTGTTTCCATCAACTTAGTTTTTAGAGCTGCGACGATTAGTCAATCGGTCAATTATTTGATCAAAAGAAAATTAGTTGCCAAGTATTTTGTTAATCAATTAATCATGTCAGTCATTTTACAAGCAAAAATGTCAAGCATTTGCTGGTTCCAGCTTCTTAAATATAAGGATTTGCTGCTTTTCCTTGTCATTCATGACAGTAAATGAAGAGTCTTTGGGTTTTGGACTGTTGGTTGGACAAAAGAGGCAATTTGAAGACGTCTCTTTGGGCTCTGGGAAATCGTTTGATATTTAATAGTTTAATAGTCCTAGACTGAATATAATCACAGGAAATAATAAACATGCTTGTTAGTCCATCAGCAGACACTGCCTGCAGGGAGATGTACAGTACATATGATGGAGACTGACTACTTGATAATGTAACTACCTTGAACAAAAGCTAAAAGTTCTGTAATTCTTATTACTTCTACACAGCTACTGGTGATGCACTCACTCAGTGTAATTGGTATGTGAACAAAAGGATGCATTCTCCAAGGCAAATATTCCCTATAGGTACATGTCTACCGCCCAACTTTTCAATTGTCTAATAAGCCAATTACTGCAACAGGCTTACAACCCAATCAATCACAGTTAGGGAAGTGTTTGACAAAGTTGCAGGACTTGAGGGACCAGTCGCTGTTGCCGCTTCATTGTCTCACATCAATCATCTCTCAAGTGCAAACAAGTGCCAAATGCTGAGGAAGAGTGGAACATCTGAGATGCTTTTTTTTTTCTTCCCTAAACTCTAGTTGTTGTAGATGAAATAATAGATTTCATCAATTTTCCTGACAGTTCTCAATAATCATATCTCATGTGTCTGCATCTGCATCATTGAGCCTATGCATTTTGGCTTCTCTGTTGCTCAGCTCTTTTGATTCTGTCTTTTTTTTTGCTATTGTGTAAATTTTAATTAGGCATATGCTTCCCTATCCTGTTTTAGGATCGGGGTGATTTGTCAACATAATCAATTTACATAACTTTGCATAGGATGTGCTGATGCATCGCTAAAAAAAAACTTTAAACTTTAACCACAATCTTCTGGTGTGGGAGTATTTTAGACAGAGATCGAACAATTTGGGCTCTTTAAGCTCTGCAAAAATGTTGTTGTTCAGCTGTTTTATATTTTCTGTTTATTTTATCTCTCATAGATGAGAGAGGAAGTGGCTAACATTTCAGTTATTTCTCTTGCCTCATACTGATGCAAAAATACATTTGTCAGTGATTATCTTTACTGCATGTTACTCCAGGTAAGAAATAAATCCATGCCCTAACCAGTTTAAGTTTTAAGTCAAGCACTTAAAAGTAAAACGGTAAAAATACTGATTTTTCCA